>JAWPEI010000107.1:0-213561 GCA_035578085.1 Solanum pinnatisectum
AAATACTCGTCCTATATATATTCCTCCATATAGAATGGCTCCAGCAGAGTTAAAAGAGCTTAAAGAGCAGTTGAAAGATCTCTTAGATAGGGTTTTATTTGACCAAGTGTCTCATCTTGGGGCGCTCTGGTCTTATTTGTGAGAAAGAAAGATGGTTCCCTTAGGATGTGTATAGAATACCGCAAGTTGAAAAAGGTTACCATCAAGAATAAGTATCCTCTTCCGAGAATTGATGATCTTTTTGATTAGCTTCAGGGTGCTACTTGTTTTTCTAAGATAGACCCCAGATTAGGCTACCATCAGTTGAAAGTAAGGGAATGTGACATTCTAAATACAACATTCAGGACCCGTTATGGTCATTATGAGTTCCTAGTTATGTCCTTTGGTTTGACCAATGCGCTTACAACATTCATGGACCTTATGAATAGAGTATTCAAGCCTTATTTAGATATGTTTGTTATCGTGTTCATTGATGACATACTAATCTATTCGAGGAATGAGAAAGATCATGCTAGTCATCTTAGAGTAGTTCTCCAGCTTTAAAGGATAGATAATTATATGTCAAGTTCTCTAAGTGTGAGTTTTGACTTAAGTTTGTGGCATTCTTAGGCCACATTGTGTCTGGATAGGGAATTATAGAACCCAGAAAATAGAGGCAGTGCAGAATTATCTTAGGCCCATATCTCCAACTGATATTAGGAGTTTCTTAGGGTTGGCTGGATATTATAGAAGGTTCGTAGAGGGGTTCTTGTCTATTTCATCCCCTTTGACCAAGTTAACTCAGAAAACAATGAAGTTTCAATGGTCGGAAGCTTGTTAGAAAAACTTTTAGGAATTGAAAAAGAGGTTGATTACTGCCCTAGTATTGACCTTACCATAAGGTACTTAAGGTTTTGTTGTGTATTGTGATGCTTCTAGAGTTGGTTTGGGTTGTGTGTTAATGCAGAATGGCAAAGTTATAAATTATGCCTCCAGACAGTTGAAAGTTCATGAGAAGAATTACCCAACCCATGATCTAGAATTGGCTGCCATAGTGTTCGCGTTGAAATATGGCGTCACTATCTTTATGGTGTTTAGGGGTGGCATAATGGGTAATTAATATGGGCAGCCGCTCATATTTACCCATTTTAAATGGCTTGGGTATCCAACTCATTTAAAAATGGATAAAAACGAATAATACCTATTTAAAAGTGGGTAGTTAAATGGATAAAATGGGTAAAAGATGTGCATTCACACAAACAAAAAAGAGTGATAAAGGGTGGGATAGTAAGAAAGTTATTTTTTTTTTAAAAAAAAAATCTACAAAAAAAAAATGAAACTTTTTTTTGGGATAGGGGGATTGGGGGGGGGGGGGGTGGGGGGCGGGGAAGGGGTGGGTTGGTAATTTTTTTTTTTTAAAAAAATTATTGGAAAAAATTTAAAGTTTAGTAATTTTTTTTTTGATGGGGGGTGGAGGGAGGGGGGGATTGGTAGGGAGGGTGGGGTGGTAATTTTTTTAAAAAGAATATTTTTAAAAATTTTAATGAAAAAATTAAAAATTTTGTTAATTTTTTTTGGGATGGGGTGTGGGGGGGGGGGGGGGTGGTTGGGGGTAGGGGTGTGGGGGGGGGTGGTAGGGTGTGGGGTGGTAATTTTTTTTGAAAGAATATATTTAAAAAATTTGATGAAAATTTTTAAAATTTTGTTAATTTCTTTTTGGATGGGGTGGAAAAGGAGGGGATGGTAGGGGGTGTGGAGGGGGGGCTGGTAGGGGGTTAGGGGGTGTGGGGGGGGCTGGTAGGGGGTGGGGTGGTAATTTAAAAAAAAAAAAAATTTTAATGAAAAAATTTAAAATTTTGTTAATATTTTTTTTTTGGATAGGGTGTGGAGGAGGCGTGTGTGTGTGGGGGGGGGGGGATGGTAGGGGGTAGGGGGTGGGGGGCTGGTTGGGGTGAAGTGGTAATTTTTTTTTTTTTTTTGGGATAGGGGGTAGGGGGGCTGGTAGGGGGTGGAGAGAAGTGATAAAAAAAACTTTAATTTTTTTTGTTTTAAAGCTTTTAACAAGATGTCTGTTATAATATGGGTACCCATATTATCCATTGGGTAAGTCGTTTTTACCCATTTAAAATGTGAGTCGAGTCGGGTAACTTATCCATTTTTATTTAACTTATTTTTTTATTGACTAATATTCGACTCGACTCGCTCGTTTGCCACTCCTAATGGTGTTCATGTGGATGTGTTCACCGATCACAAAAGTCTTCAGTATGTGTTTACTTAGAAAGAGCTTAATCTTAGATAAAGGAGGTGGTTAGAATTACTAAAGGATTATGACATGAGTATTCTATATCACCTAGGTAAGGCTAATGTTGTTGCGGATGCTTTAAGCAGGTTATCTATGGGCAGTATCACCCATGTTGAGGAAGAAAAGAGAGAGTTAACGAAAGATGTGCAGAGACTTGCACGATTGGGAGTTCATCTAATGAATTCCATTGAAGGAGGAGAAGTGGTGATGAATGGGGCTGAATCATCATTAGTGTCTGAAGTTAAAGAGAAACAAGACTAAGACCCTATTTTTCTTGAATTGAAGGCAAATATTCATAAGAAAAAAGTATTGGCTTTTGAACAAGGGGGAGATGGTGTATTGAGGTATCAAGGTAGGTTGTGTCTACCAAGGGTGGATGAACTCTAAGAAAGGACCATGGAGGAAACTCATAGCTCCAGATATTCTATCTATCCGGATTCCACAAAGATGTATCGCGAGTTGAGAGAAGTTTATTGGTGGAGTAGTATGAAGAAGGGCATTGTAGAGTTTGTGGCTAAGTATCCAAATTGACAACAAGTTAAAGTAGAGCACCAAAGGCTCGGTGGTATGGCTCAGAATATAGAACTTCTGGAGTGGAAGTGGGAGATGATCAATATGGATTTCATCACAGGTTTACCATGGTCTCGCAGGCAACATGATTCTATTTGGGTGATTGTGGATAGAATGACCAAATTAGCCCATTTTTTGCCGGAAAAGACTACCCATACATCAGAGGACTATGCCAAGTTGTACATTCAAGAGGTAGTCAGACTTTATGGGGTTCCGGTATTGATTATATCAGATAGAGGTGCACAATTTACTGCACAGTTCTGAAAATCTTTTCATAAAGGCTTGGGTTCAAAAGTGAACTTAAGTACTGCTTTTCACCCTCAGACAGATGGTCAAGCAGAGTGCACTATTCAGACTTTAGAAGATATGTTGAGGGCTTGTGTGATTGATTTCAAGGGGAATTCGGATGATCAATTACCTCTCATTGAGTTTGCGTGTAACAATAGTTACCACTCTAGCATCCAAATGGCTCCTTATGAAGCTCTTTATGGGAGAAGATGCAAATCTCCTATTGGATGGTTTGAAGTTGGTAAAGCTAGGTTGATAGGACCAGACTTAGTTCATCAAGCTATGGAGAAAGTGAAAGTCATTCAAGAGTGGTTGAAAACAACACAGAGTCATCAGAAATCCTACACTGATGTTAGGAGAAGGGAATTAGACTTTGAAATAGATGATTAGGTATAGTTGAAAGTTTCACCCATGAAGAGTGTTATGAGATTTGGTAAGAAGGGGAAACTTAGTCCCCGGTATTTGGCCCTTATAGAATACCCAAAAGGGTTGGTAATGTAGCTTATGAGTTAGGGCTACCCCAAGAGTTAGCAGTGGTTCATCTGGTATTTCATATTTCCATGTTGAAGAAGTGTATGGGAGATCCTTCACTTATCATACCAACCGAAGATATTGGTATCAAGGATAGCTTATCCTATGAGGAGATTCTGGTTCAAATTCTAGACCACCAAGTTCGCAAGCTAAGGACTAAGGAAGTTACATCAGTCAAAGTCATTTGGAGGCACCAGTTTGTTGAAGAAGCTACTTGGGAAGCTGAGGAGGATATAAAAAAGAGATATCCACTTCTCTTTGAGCCCGGAGAAATTCCAGATCAAGGTACTAATTCTCTTCTTAGTACTCTTTAATTTATATACTTGATGTGTTAGATTTTATTGTTGGGTGTTTGAGCTGAATGTTAGATGTTATGCCCTTCGCATAATTAGAGTAATCTCATTCGAGGATGAATGTTTCCAAGGGAGAGATATTGTAACATCTCGCTATTTGAAACAACTAGAAAGAGTTAGATTTGGAAAGAGTCATTTTAGGAAAGAATGAAAAAATCTGGAAATTTGTTAAGTTAAGCTAAGTTGAGTTTTTGGATCAACTTCAAATGACCATAACTCCTAGCTCAGGATGAGTTAGGTGTTCTTCTAGATACCGTAGGAAAGATCTTGAAATTATCTTTCCAAAACCGCTGAGTTTGCACGATTCTGATTTTGTATGAGTGAGATATGCCCATTTGAAGTTGGGATGTTCAAATAAGGAAAGTCTAATCTGGATTTTGGAAGGGTAGTTTGGTCTTTTCCATACCCTATTATTTTAATTTCAGTTTTTGGTAATTAGTTGGGGTCTAAACTGAACTTGGTCAGTTTATGCTTTTGAAAAAAAGTTAGGGTTTTGAAAGAAGAGAAAAGAAGAGGAGAAAAGAGGAGAAGAAGCAAGGATTCATCGTCTTTGTAAGGAATTAATTTTGGATTTCATCTAGGATTTGATCCTACTAGGTATGTGAGACTTCCATAATGTTGGGTTTGTTCACCCACGTCCAAACATGTTTAATTCAGCGTGAATTCGTTCTAAAACGATTGGAAGTTTGAATGTTCTTGATGGATGTTCTTGAATTGCTTTCGTTCTTGAATATGGGTTGAGGTTGAGGAGTTTCTTGAGATTTAAGTGTTTATTCGTTGAGTTGTTTGAGTTAGATATTTGTGTATATATTTTGGGTATTTGATTCTAAAGAGAATTTCACAAAAGGGATCGAGTTTTGTCGAATTTAGATTAGAAAACAAGTTGAAAAGTTCGTCGGGTTTTCCTGGGGAGGGGCTGGTGCGGTGCGCCCCCGTAGCGCCAGGAAGGCTGGGGCGGCGTGCCAGCAGTGCAGCAGAAATGAGCCCTAGTAACTTAGTGGCTGGCGCGGTGCACCAAGAACAGGCTCGGGCCATTTGCCCCAACTCGTTGTTTGTCGGTTAGCCCGTTTAAGTCCTTCTAAAGTGTACTAATGCTTCCTATTGATTATAAATACTCTAAATGACTTCTAAACCCTTAGAAATCATTCAGAAACTTGAATCATAGCCTTGAATCCATAAATTCAAATTCAAGGAAAGTTAAGAGCCAAGTCTAAAAAGTTCATAGAGTCTTTTCAAGAAGTCTTTTACAAATGTTTTAACTTTGTTTTAAGACTTAAGCTTTGAGTTGAGTAAATAGTAAGAGTAAAGTTCATTTCATCAAAGATTATACGAGAACTAAGTATTCCCAAGAGTTAAAATGTTTTCACATTTGAACAAGAAAGAAAACACCGATTTTCAAGAGAGCCTTGAGCTAGTTTTCGAGTAATTATCTCAAATCATAGAAAGAGTTTTGTTTTTAAAAACATATGAGCTGAGTATATTTTGGGAGTAGTATTGAGCACTGATATGGGGACGTGAGTTCATAATAACTCAAGTCTCCAAAAACCATGTAGTTATCATGGGTAGAAAGGATCATACTTTTAGATGATTCCTTAGTGCTATTTAGCATAAACTAGTGGATCCACTTAGTTAAGGCGTTCCGTATGACGGAAAAGTATAGGGCAGTTCTGGCAGTATGGGAAAAACATTGTATCATCACTTAGGCTCATAGTGGTGGTTGTCAGTTAGAGAAACTCTCACGGTATTATATTACTTTATTATATGAGTACACTGAGTTGTTATTGTATCTCTTTAATACATTGATTTACCACTTATTGTTTTAAGTGCTTTGTATAAAATGTACATTATTGTTGTTTTTACTTTGCATTTGAGTTGAGTTATTCATGTGTTGGGCAAAGCCAAGGTACGTGTTCTTTTCAGATTCCTTTCAAGATTATGTCTTGTTTAGTTTTCCCCTCGTATACTCGTACATTCAATGTACTGATGCCATTTGGCCTGCATCAGCATCCATGTAACCAGGATCATCATCTAGCGCCTCTTTGATCCAGTTGAGTACTCAGAATTAGTTGGTGAGTCTCCTTGCTTTCTGGAGGACCCCTTTATCATTTGCTTTAGTATTTTAGTTGTTAGGATGATCGGGGGTCTTGTCCCGACGTCCCTTGTTGTTTTAGATGCTTCATAGACAGTTAGTAGTTTAGTTGTCTTTACATTGTTATTTCTTATGCTAAGCCTTAAGTTGCCACTTTGGCCAAGTTGAATATTTGACCTTTAAACGTTCTAAGTTATTTTATTAAAAAGTTGAGTAGAGATGCATTGAATCCTTGTATTAATGCTTTTAAGTCTTCTGCTTAGTAAGTAAACCAGGACAAGGGTTCACTTGGGGCCAACAATGTTTCTCGTGTGCCAATCCTGCCTATGGTGTAGGCACTGGGCGTGACATTACCGCTAATGATTATTTTTGTTGTAATGTCTTTTATAATGATTGCACTAATATTTCGTTTTAAAAGGTGTTTTTTCCTGACTCTAGTATTGCACCGTCTAATCTAAAATAAAATTACATGTTGCAATACATCTTATACCATTTTAATTTTATCTAAAGAAAGGTAATGAATAGAAAAGGAAATGAGAAAGTTGACAGATATAATATATTTTGCTAGTGTTTGTATAATTCTTGTGGTCATGTACTTGCTTTTTTCTGATTTTTACTGTTTTTCCCCTTTTCGAAGTTTCTGTGTAGTGTTTATGGTGTGTTGGGATGTATGATACGCTTCCCAAGATGGTCGGGAGAGTTTTGAGTAAGTTTTTCCCTTTCGAAAGCTTTTTGTCATGATCCAAATATCAGATCATGATTGCACATATGAACAAAACCACTAGTAGGTAAGATGATCCTATAGTCCAGAACCAAAGATAACCTGCCATCACAAAAAAATAATAATGCAGAAGATGGAGAACAAATACATAAAGAAAAAAGAGAAAAACGATCTAAATACAACACCCCTGAGACCTGGTATCTGTTGGAAGTCAAGCTTCTAATTATAGCAAGAGTATAAAGTAAATACAAATATACACATTACCATTTCGACATAAAATAAAACTAGTCCAATAAAGCAAAGGAGAATGCCAACTCCGAACATTAAGAGCTCACCTCAGGTCTTTGAGCTATAGTTGCTACACATGAGGTACACGTCAACAGTGAGAGCTCGTATTATAATATGTAGGGTGCAGAAGTATAGTATGAGTACCAAAAAAATCGTACCCAATAGGCATAAGCACAATGAGCTTCAAAGATGACACACGTATAGATAACAAGTAAAGAATGAGTATATATTACAAGAAACTAATAAAGAGATAACTCAAAATATAAGTAAATAGACACAAGAGAATATGACACACAAAACAGGTAACTAAGACAAAAGAATGAACCTGGAAGAAGTGGGCCAATAACCTAATCACAACAAGATCCCACTACGAAATCAACTTACCAAAGATATACTACCAACATTCACCACAAAATATCATAGCTATCAATAGAACAATCCATTCCTACTTAGTCCAAAAGTACTAATATAGAGGAAAATCTAGGACAATTTTAAGCCAATTATGTATAAACCAGTCATCTGTCTAACATAAACTACACAATCATAATCAAACAATAACCTAATCAAACCCCCATCAACCCGTAAGCTACATAACACCAAACAATCCATCTCCCCTATAAGACTGACAAAAACAAATAACAAACAATTATACTGATGAGAACAAAGCACAAGAATGAAAGTTACGCAGTGAAAACCAAGAGTGCCAACTGCACCTGATCACACATAACCAAGTATATATACACCTACATCCTGCTCCGGTGTAATGACCCAATTGATCATTTTTTGAACTTTACATAAAGTTACCATTTTAACCTTCTTGATATTGATCCCAAGTCATTTCTGATTGGATTTTGAAATTAGTTCGAGTTTTGAGTATAAAGTTATGAATTATGATAGTTTGGAGTTTTGAAAGGTTAATGTTGTTAAAAAGTTTTTTTAGTGTCTCTTAGAGTTTTGAGTCACATAATAGAATTCCATTGATTCCATAAGTTCTGGAATATGGAAATTGGTCTAGGAGAGTTGTCAGTTTCAGATCCGAAGTCTTTTCATTGTTGGCAGGTCCTAAGTCGGAATTTATTGAGATTTTAGCCTTTGGGTTGACATTGGTCAACATTCAGGTTCGGATGATTGGATCAAATTTCTGAAAGTTTGATTGGATTTGAGGGATGATATTAGGCCTTTGAGTTGTCTTAACTTTAATTTTTAGAGATTTCAAACTGATTTTTGCCTTTTTAGGCTTTATGTTTGTCTTTGTGGCTTTCATGGGTTCCGGTTCAAGAAGACCTTTGATTCATATTTTAATAGTTCTATTGAGTCTGAAATATTGAGTTTAGTCAAGTTATATATTTGGTTTGTGTGTACAAGATTTTGAACGAATTCCCAAGGTTATTTCAGGAACATTTGTGACTAGTATGAATTGCTGGTTTCTATTGTCTAGTGCAGGGCATTTTGTTCATCGTGATTGCATGATCTTCTTTCACAATCGCGTGGAGTATTTTCTATGTGCATCGCAATTATGTGAAGCTCATTTGCGATCACGATGGTCAGCGTAAGTGAGTTGACCTTTTTAACGAGCTTTTAATCATCATGATCGTGAAGAGAATTTTTCACATGGGTAGAATATTTTCAACCCCCCATTTCACCATTTTTGAATATTGAGAGCTCGGTTTTGGGCGATTTCAAAAGGGTTTTCTAGATTTAACTTTTGGGTAACGATTTCTGCATCTCTAATTCACTTCCCCATCGATTAATGGATTATTTTAATGATTAAAATGGAGTTTTTACTCCCACTTGAAAATGGTTTTAAAAATGTTGAAGGAATTTGATAATTTCATGATTGTAGACTGATTTCAACTCCTTTTTTGAAATAGTTTTCACCAATGGATTCCAAATGCTTTGGATACATATTTATGTATGAATTTCTAGATTTACCATTTGTTTTCAGAATTGGGTTTTTGAGCCGATTTGACCCATTTGTTCAAATTTGTTGATATAGGCGTTGTTAGTTATAAAATTTCATTATGAATACTATTTTGACTAGATTGTGTTGATTAGAATATTGTTTGAAAGGGAAAATCTCAAGTCTTGGATTGATTTGTGATTGATTAAGGTAAGTGAACTTCTAAACCTTGTTAAAGCTTGTAGAATCTTGAACTCTCTTTCTTGTATGTGTTCGGGAGTAATGAGAATGATGTGATAAGATAGTTGCTCAAATTGAATAACCTTAATGATAGAAATATGGTTAATGAAAAGGCAACTTGTTGATAATATTGTATTGAGTTGTGTGAGTTACCTTGATTGTTGATATTAAATTGGTGGTTGATGAAATACTTTGATAGTATTGTGGTGATATGAATTACTTGAATTTGTCATTTCTTTATCATTGCGGTCAACATGCCTATTTGCTTTGGTTTTGAAACACTGTGATGAGATACACTGTTATTGATGTCGAGGTCTTTGTCGGTGAGTGCTATTGATGCCGAAGTCTTTGTCGCTGACTACAATTGATGTCGGGATCTTTACCAATGAGTTTTATTGATGCTGAAGTCTTTGCTCGCAAGTGTTATTGATGTTGAGGTCTTTGTCGGCGAGTGATATTGATGTCGAGGTCTTTGTCAGTGAGTGTTATTGATGGCATGGTCTTTACCTATGAGTGTTATTGATGCTGAGGTCTTTATCGGTGAGTGTTATTGATACCGAGGTCATTTCCAGTGAGTATTTTTATGTTGAGGTCATTACTGACGATTATTATTGATGCAACAATATTTTTCGGGGAGTGCATGGTCTCTGCGTGTTCCACATGAATCCCGATTGATATTTGTGCAAGATTACTTGTGTTTGATGTACTTGATTGTTATGTTTGAAAATCTTAATACTTGTGATTGATGACGTGATACTTGTAATTGATAAATGTAATCCTTGTGATTGATGAATCAAATCAAGTGGATCAGAATTATGGAATCTCAGGAACTTATATTGTAAACTATTAGGTTGAGTTGATTTCTATGCAGGGTGTAGTTGTAGTAGTTCGGTTGGAATGAAAGGATTCCTTGTTTTCTAGCTAGTTTTACCTTGTTTTAGAGGATTGCTTGTTGAGTACTGTGTTGGTTCGTACTCACTCCTTGCTTCTATTCTTGTAAAGGTTCCGAGCCCAAATTTCTGACGCTTTTTGGTGGATACTTGAAAGGTAGATGCTTGTAATCCGACGGACCCTCTAATTGTTCCTTATTTATGTTCTTGTTATATTCAAGAATCAAAGACATTGAGACTTTTATTCATCTTTCAAATTTTGTATTATTACACTAGCTACTTGTACATGTGACAATCAAGTTTTGGGGTATTTTTGAATGACTAAGTTTTACATGCTTATGTTATTATTAGTTTATTTCCACTTTTCTTTTGTATTATTGGGTTTTAAGGTGACTTGTCTTTGTGGAATTAGACGAGTACCATCACGTCCATTTTTGGGTTGTGACAAATGATATCAGAGCCCATGTTCATAAGTCTTATATGTGCAAAAGATAAGTCTAAGTAGAGTCTTGAGGATTGGTACAGAGACGTGTGTACTTATCTTTAAGGGCCTATGAAGGTTATTAAGAAACATCATTTTATTTATTCATTCTTTTTATGTGTGGTTACCTTCATTAGTACTAAGTTGTCAGGTATTCTTTTGATGTACGCGAGGACCACTATTTTTGGTGGTAGCGAGAGGTTGTCTCTAATGCAGTTGTTGAGATTGCAGCTTGGGGTTGAGGTAGGGATTGAGATAGAGGTCGTGTTCATGGAGTAACATCAGTTATATATCGTGTCTTGGGAGAGGCACCAGCCAGGGGCCTTACAAGAGAGGTATCCACTGAGCCACATATTGAGGTTGGTAAGGAACAAGTTCCTTACATATCCTTTTTTTTAGGATAGTTTGTTGAAGATGTTGGGTGTGATAGAAATCTTCTTTTAGAGTGGTGCGGTAGGCACACCAGAGGATGAGAGTGAGGGCACAGACCCCAAAGTAACATCAGGCTTCAATTATTCATAATCAGGTGGGTCAGCCACCTATGATTCCTGCACCAATTTTTGGTGTATAGGTTGCTCTTGAGGTAGTCCTGATAGCAGATGATCAACATAGATATGACAAGTTTCAGAATATTAAACCACTATAGTTCTTGGGTGGAAACAGAAAGGATGCTCATGAGTTTCTAAATTTATCTCACAAAATGTTAGAGGTGATGGGTATGGTCGATTCACGTGGTTGTCATTTTGTTGCATTCCTTCTCCGTTGATCCCCTAGAGAGTGATGGGGGGGGGGGGGGACGTATTTGAGGTCTAGGCCAGTTGTATTTCCTTTGGTAGAGTGGGATGTATTCTTCGGTGCCTTTCATGACCACTTCACACCTGGGAGAAGTGTGGGATGAGAGTCATTTGAGATTTGAGGACTTGAGACATAGTAGTTTATTGGTTATCTGTATAAGTCCCTTTCTGTTAGTTATGTATACATGCTATAACTATTGTTCTGAATGAAGCAAAAAGAGTTCACATGTTCATGAGGGAGCTGAATTTCTCTATTAGATCTTATATGGTTAGAACAGCCAGAGAGGGGGCTTCCTTCCAGTTCATCGTGAGTACCGCCAAGGAGGAGGAGTTAATGGTGAGAGAGGAGTTTGGGGATCCCAATAGGGCCTATTCATATGGTTGGATTTTTGGTTCCTCATCATGAGACAGAGGTTCACACAGAGGTGGTAGCTCATTCCAGCGTCATGTGCCTATTCATGCATCCATGTCGAAAACAGAGAGTGGATAGACATCTTGAAGGTCCTACAATTTTGGTCGATATGGCCATAATGGTTCATCTGATCTACCACAATAACTTGTGGTAATGGTGTTACAACTCAGCAGAGTGGGGGTTGGGGTAATGCTTAGACCCGAAGTGGTCGAGAGGGATAATTTATGCTTTTCCAGTGAGGTTAGAGGTCGAGGTTTTTGATGTTCTGAGTACATGCATTGTTCCAATTTCTCATCAACTTGTGTTTGTATTGTTTGATCTAGGGTATACTTTCTCATATGTGTCTACCTATGTTACTGTTGAATTTGATATGTTGTGATAGCATACTTATGCTTATTTGTGTTTCTACACCATGGGTGAGTCATTATTGGTGGATCAAGTGTATCGATCTTGCCTTGTTTCTCTAGCTAGGTTTAATACATGGGTAGACTTGATCATTCTTTGGATTATAGAAATTGATATTATTTTTGGTATTAATTGGCTTTCTCGGCAACATGTTGTTGATTTTTATTCTAATACTCTAACCTTAGTGATGCCGGGTGTCCCGAGATTTGAGTGGACGGGTGCTAGTGATTCTTACTCTAGCAAAGTTATCTCCTTCATTCTTGCTCAAA
Source organism: Solanum pinnatisectum (assembly GCA_035578085.1). Classification (NCBI taxonomy): domain Eukaryota; kingdom Viridiplantae; phylum Streptophyta; class Magnoliopsida; order Solanales; family Solanaceae; genus Solanum; species Solanum pinnatisectum. The sequence continues at coordinate 12,513 of JAWPEI010000107.1, forward strand.
GATTAGTTGATATAGGGTGTTTGTCTTATTTGGCCTTTATTCGGGATACTAGTGTAGAGACACATCCCATGGATTCTATTCCTGTGGTTTGAGAGTTTTTAGATGTTTTTCCTATTGATCTTTCGTGTGTTCCTCTATATAGAGACATTGATATTGCTATTGAGTTTGAATCGAGCACCAAGACCATTTATATTTCTCCACACCGTATGGCTCCAAAGAGAGTCAAGGATCACTTACATGATTTGTTGAGTAAGGGGTTCATTCACCCTAGTGTGTCATGGTGGGGTGCCCCTTCTTTGTTTGTGAAGAAGAAAGATGGAACCATGAGGATGTATATTGACTACCAGCAGTTGAACAAAGTTACAATGAGGAACAAGTATTCTTTCCCGCATATTAAGGACTTATTTGATCAGCTTCAGGGAGCATCATTGTTTTCTAAGATTAATTTGAGGTCCGACTATTATCAGTTGAAGATAAGGGCAGCAGATGTTCCTAAGACAACTTTTCGGACTCAATATAGGCACTATGAGTTTCTTGTGATGTCCTTTTGTTTGGCTAATGCCCTTTCAACATTCATAGAGTTAATGAATAGGGTATTCCAACCCTGTTAAGATTTTTTCGTGATAGTCTTCAATGATGACATTTTGTGTACTCTAGGACTGAGGAGGACCATGATCAACACTTAAGGATTGTGCTCCAGAGATTGAGGGAAGATAAGTTGTATGCCAAGTTCTTGAAGTGTGAGTTTTGACTTTATTCTGTAGCATTTCTAAGACAGATGGTATCTAAAGAGGCTATTTGAGTGGATCTAGCCAAGATTGCGGCAATTATAGGTTGGATGAGTCCTACTTCAACTACTGAGATTCAGAGTTTTGTGGGCTAGCAGGTTATTATAGATAGTTTGTTCAGATTTTCTCCACTATTGCATCCTCTTTGACCAAATTGACTCATTAGAGTGTGAGTTTTCAAAGATCCGACGAGCACGAGGGTAGAGGTGTGTTTTCAAAGAATCCGATGGAGTATGCAGAGGGCTTTCAAAATCTCAAGACCTTTTTAATTTCATCTCTTAAGTTGACTCTATCCAAGGAGGGTGTGGACTTTACCATTTTTTGTGATGCTTCTGGAGCCGATTTGAGTGGTATTCTGATGCAAAAAGGAGAAGGTAATTTCCTATGCTTTTAGATAGTTGAAGACTCATGAGAACAAATACCCTACTCATGACTTGGAGTTGACGGTTGTAGTCTTTGTGCTTAAGTTATGGCGACATTATTTGTATGGGGTACATGGTAAGGTCTTCACTGATCATCAGAGTCTTTCGTACATTTTCTAGCAAAGGAATCTGAACTTGAGGCAGCGCATATGGCTTGAGTTATTGTAGGACTATGATATCACCATCTTGCATCATCCGGGAAAGCCCCATGTGGTGGCCAATGCTTTGAGTAGGAAGACTTCTAGTATGGGGAGTCTTGCCGCTATTAGTGTTGAAGAAATATCATTAGCTAGGGATGTCTAGAGGTTAGCCTACAGTCTTTTCTGGATGCAAATTTCTGAGGAGAGTGGTGGTTTTATTGCTTTTATAAAGGACTAGCCCTCCTTAGTTGAGCATATCCGTGAGCTCCAATTTGATGAGTGTTGTTGATGCTAAGGTACTTGTCGGTGAGTGTTATCGATATCGAGATTATTTTCGGTGAGTATTCTAATGTTGAGGTCATTGTCAGCGAGTATTGTTGATACCGAGATCAGTGTTCCCCATGAGTCCCAATTGATAGTTGTTCATGAGAATCATAAAAAATGTGTTTGATGTACTTGATTATTTTGTTTGATGATCTTGATACTTGTGATTGCTGAAGTTATACTTGTGATTGATGAGCGTGATCCTTGTGATTGATGAACTGAAACTATTGGACTGTGATTATGTAATCCTTGTGAACTATATATTGTAAATTGTTAGGTCGATCGATATCTATGCAAATTTTTGCTATGGAGGTTCGTTTAGGATGAAAGGAGTTCTCGTTTTCTAGCTAGTTTTACCTTATTTTAGTGGATTGCCTATTGAGTACCATGTTATTTGATACTCATTTCTTGTTTTTACACTTGTGTAGGTTCTGAGCCTAGATCTGTGTGGAAGCTCTTCTTCTATATACATCTGAGGCTTTTTTGTACTTGAGAAGTAGTTGCTTTTCATCCCAACAGACCCTCTTGTTCCTTATGTATGTTCTTGTTCTATTCGATAGTCAAAGACATTGAGACTTGTATTCATCTTTTTTTATTATTACACTAGTGGCTTGTACACGTGACAACCAGGTTTTGGAGGTATTTTATAATGACATTTTTCCGCTCTGATGTTATTATTAGGTTATTTCTACTTTTCTTTTATATTGTTGGGTTTTAGGCTAACTTGTCTTTGTGGGATTAGATGACTGTCATCACATCAATTTTTAGGTCGTGACATTTGACATGCTATATAGAACCCATGCGGACACTCGCCCTCCTGTTCAGTGAGTCACATGAACGAAGGGACCCATAGGGAATTCACTGATGCTTAGATATATGTAAAGTCATATGTATAATTTTTACTTTATTTTGTAAATTATAAGATTGAATTATCTGATTTGAGGAAATTATGTGATGCAAGTATTTTTTTTTCATTAATTTTCATGTTTTTTCTGTCTTTTTTTTTTTTTACCCCTTTTGAGAGCTTTTATTTTTTTTCTCCTTACTCGAACACATAATCATAGAATTGGAAGTAAAATCATCTTGTTTGATAATAGGTTTGGGAGGCACAAAAGTGAAATTTACAGGGAGTGTATTAGTGACTATTGAAAATTTATAGTGAAATGGTAAGTATTATTTATTTTTAATAGGATGTTTAAAATCAATCAAATAAAATCATATTTTATAAGGAATTACTCTCAAATAAGATTCACCAATAGAAAATTCAAATCAATCACATTGGTGTGTTTGGTATGGAGGAAAATGTTTTCTAAAAAATATTTTTTTTTGAAAAGCAAGTTGATTTCTAATTTATTTTCTCATGTTAGGTTGGTGAATGAATTTTTTTTCTAGAAAATATTTTTTAAAGTATTTGGTTGGTGAATGAAGAATATTTTTCAGAAAATATCTTTTGTTTTTGGCTGAGAGTAGAAAATAATATTTTTAGAAAATGATTTTTGACCCATACACCAACCCCAATAATCGATGTAGAATCCAACCCCGATATTCAAACTCGGACATGACTCCAATAGCTAATTCGATACTCGACCGCGACATCTGACCCAGTTCTGAGACTCGACACTCGAACTGGAATCTGATCCCTACCCCAATAGCGGAATTGGTACATGACCCTGACGACTAATTTGAGATCTAACATCGAGACCCAACCCAAGACCTGACCTCGACTCTTGACTCAACATTCGACACTCACACTAGGACTTGGCCCGACCCTAACAACCGAACCTGAAAACTATACTGATGATCGATCTAGGATCCCATCCTCAAACCTTACCTAGGACCTGGTCCCGACTCACGTTTCGAGATTCAACATTCAAATTGGACCTGACATCAACCCTTGACCCTGACGCTGATGACAAATTTGAGACCCGAACTTGACCCCACTACTTGAACCAGAGATGACCCCGACGAGTGATCTAGGATTTAACCCCAAGACCGGACTCAGGACCTATCCCTGACTCTTTACTTTGGGATTTGACATTTGAATTGTGATCCGACCCTGACCCCCACACCCTAACCTAGACACGACTCCAATGATAGATTTATGATTCAATCTCAACACACAATTTGGGACCTAACCGTGATACTTGACCCCGACCCCAATGACTGATTTGGGACTTAATTTTGACACTCAACCCGAAAATTGACACCTGATCTGAGACTCAACTTTCAAATTAGTACTCGACCCTAACATCAAACGCGGGACCTGACCTTGATAGTTGACCCAAACCTAATACCTGAACCACCGAACATCTAAACCAGAACCCGACCTCGAGACCGGATGTGCACCTGACTTTCCAACAACGATCCAACCTTGAGAGTCGAACCCTACTCCCAAATTAGGATGCGACTTCCATATCGAGATCCGACCCTGACTTTTGATTCGAGATCCAAATTTCGAATAAGGATCCAATCCTGACACCCAATTTAGTAACCAACTTTGAATCGATCCGACTCGCTACCTTAGTCGATCCGATCACGACACTCAACTAGGGTTCTGACCTCATATTCTGACCAAGGATCCGACACTCAAATTGGAATTTGACCCCTTCTTGACTCAGGGTGTGGGTCCCAAGTCAAGAATCATGAGTTAATGTAACGATCTGCTCCTGTCGTTATAGAAAATCCAAAGGGGAAAAATTTTAGACCAAAAAACTTTTTCGTAGTAACTTGAGAATTCCTAACCTAGTCCAGATTTGGATGAAATCTGAGTCAGTGAGGCCTAGGGAAATCTGGTAGCAAATGGTAGATCTAATAATAGATTCGATCGTGTGAGTGGATAGCTAAGACGTTAAGAAACCCGTACAACTTTATGAAATTGAATTCGGGCGAGTAGAACTCCCGAAATTGACCTTAGTGTGAACGGGTAGTTCTGAGTGTCATGTGTTGAAGGTGTGTTGTGAAATGGGGGTTCAGAACTCTAATTTCGACTCTCTATCTCTGTGGTAGCCGTTGTGGCGGGATGGAGGCTGCCATAGCGGGTCATTTGCGAATTAAGTCAGAAATAAACCCCAAAATCATCATTACTCTGCAAACTTTGTTCTTAAGAGTTAGGAGATGAACTAGGGTAACTACTTGATAGTTTTCACCATTCTTGAAGCTAAAGGTAAGGTTTTTACTCCCCGAATCCATTTTTCAATCCATAGAATGTAAATTCATGGGTAGTTATTGTTGAGGGAGGGTTTTGGAACTGTTTGGATAGTGGGAAAAATCCCCAGATGCATATTAGGATCATGGGTTTGGCCTAGGGTTGACAGTGTTGATTGTAATTCGGGTAATTAGGCCTCGTTTATTGATCCTCGCGTTATATTGATTGTTTGTAGACCAAGAACAATCAATCGAAAAGAATCCAGAAAGGAAAGAATCAAGTTTCTTAGGAGGGTTCAAGATTTGTTCGAGGTAGGTGATGGTTTGATTTCATGTTTCTGTAATGTATGTTTGTAATTGCTCCATTGTAATGCATGCATGTATGCGAATGTTGCATTATTCATCACACTAATCGAAAATGAGTATGAATGGATGATTGAATGCCATGAATCAACACTTGATTGTATGATTATAAGAATGTACATTGTGATTGTGATTTTGGCTTGTTGGATGGATCGGGTGACCCATTCCGCCGCATATATTGGATCGTGTCACGTCCGGCACACTAACTGGGATCGGGTACCACCGGTACACTAACAATTGGGTGTGGGTTCCATGAGAGGACCATTGACTTATCATATAGATGTATTATTGAGAATGTGGAATTGTACATTCATCCTGAAATGATGACTGCTATTGTATATGTTCGGTATATGCATATTTTGTTATGTTGTGGTTACTTGTATATGTTTCACTTATTAGAATAGCCGTGTGAACCTACCAATATAATGTGGTTGTGTACTGATACTGCACTTGTTCTTTCTTTGTTGAGTACAGTGCATCTTCAGGTGGCTACTGACAGACCTCGTTTAAAAGATCAGTGACCGATTCAAATTCAAGGGTGAGCTAGTTCTTCCAGGCTATCATGAGTTCTCCTTTTGCTCAATCCATCTTATTTAGACTTAGATTAGTTCTTTAGAAATTCGTATGTTTAATTGGGTTGTACCCATTTTCTTTAGACTTTTGGTTCCTTGTTAGAGTTTTGGTACATTGACTTTCAGGTTCTAGACATTATTTCCGCATTTGTTTGTTAGACGTTTTGGGAGTTTATGTGAACTCCCTATTTTTCCTTTTCTTAGACATTTAAACCTGCTCTCGTATCTTTAAATGTTTAGTTCTTGGGTTAGCTGATTAGTATTAATGGTTCTCCCACCGGAGGGTTAGTGTGGGTGCCAATCATGACGGTCTGGGTGGTGACAGTTAAATCCCAGATTAGGAGGCTGGTTCTCTGAAAGGTTCGAATATGTGAATTTCTAAAAAGAATATAATGTCAATTTTTTAGGCAACTACATAAATTTAGAGTCAATTCAAGATTTGCCTTTTTCTAGTTTACTTGTGTTTGGTATCAAATATAGTCGTTCAAAATTTGCATTTTTAATTTTAATTTGTACATAACTGGGAGTTATTTGGATCCCAATTTAAAGGAAAATGAAAAGAATAAAAGATAAGGTGATTGAGTAGATAATGAAGGTTGACTGGGCAAATCCTTGTAGTAATTTTGCATGGAAAGTTTGTCGTTATAATTTGTCGATACCACGTAGAATCATTCCCTTTTAAACATATTTTATTAGCCAACATGTATGATAATCTTCTAATTAACTTTATCTGATGGCGCCTACTTAATAGAAAAAGAGTTTGTTATGTAAATTAAGCATATAGGACAATCACTATGTATTATTTCACTGAAATTGCAATATATTTTCATTCAATTAATATATATAATTTTGTTGCCATTCTCTTGGAGGATAGCTGATAAATTAAACACGTCACCCCAAACATGCATGTCCTTTCAATGAATTTAATCATTATTTTGGAAAGTTTTATTTTCTTCCAATAAAGTGGTCAGTGGCCACTAATATAATAGGACTGATGATTTTTAAAAGGGTCATGGTGGAGCATTTTTTATATAATGTTCATATAATGATTACAAGATTTTTACAAATTTGAATGGGCGTATAATTTTTTTTATTGTTGTGTGAATTACTTTGAAAGTTTTTTTTCTATACAATTGTAATAATTGCTTTGAAAGTTCTCTTTCTTTTTCAATATAATGTTTCACTAAATAATGAGTAAAACTCGATTACAACGTAATCTTATTACTTTATGTTGCCCCATATATATAAATTAAAGAAGTAGATTCTTCAATATAATTTAAAATAAGAAGAAAGTGTGAAATGTAAAACAATCAACACAAGGTTCTTATATGAAAAAAAATTCTCTCCCAGGAGTAAAAAAATCACGATTTGTCAAATTATCACTAAATTTAAGCTTTTACAAGTTTTAGATGCACCAAAGAATCTAACAACTATAGATCATATTAAAATTGCACTCATAATATTATTCCCTCGGTCTGTGTTAACAACTTAAAGATACTAAAAATACTTATATCAAAGTACTTATAAATGGATAAAGTTAATCAAATATTTTTTGCCTTTAATATTATTTGTTCTGGAAAGTAACTGATAAATAAAGTGTCATTTATTGAAGAGATATAGGGAAAATTAACAAAAAAAATATTATAATTTATTCATCTATAATTTTTTTAAGAAGTAGGATTATAGTAAAAGACACTAGGGCTGATATGGAAATGCTAAAATTTGTTAGGAGGTATTCTACTAAAGTAAACAATTAGTAGTCCTCTTGTTCATATTACATTTTTATCAAGTTTTTATGAACAAAAAGTTTTTAAAAATTTCACTTAATTAGTATTTCACTAAATTATAGCAATAAGAAAAGTGAATGAAAGTGTATATATCTTTAGTAGTCAAGTTTGCACAACGCCACCAATGGGCAATGGCCAATTCTTGTTCTACTCCTTTTTCCTGGAAATGACCCATAAACAACGTAAGTAGGAGATACAACTATTGTGTCTTTGTCAAACTTATTTTTAGATTTTGTACACCCCTTATTCGTCAATTAATCGAATAAGGGAGTTTTACACAAATCTCATAGTGTTAAAGAGCTAATTACATCATATCATCATATACTTTTTTAAAAATAATAAAAATCCCTTATTTTGTGGAATTCGGATACATCCCAAAATGTTTCGATATATTGCGTCCCAGTTTCGAATACATCCTTCAACGTCCCGATACATGTCTCGATTTCGGATATATCACTCAACATTTCGATACGTCGCGTAAAGTGATGTATCCGAGTATAGAAGAAAGTAAAAAACTTTGTAATTTTTTCTAATGTGGTAAAATAAGTTGTATATTTAAGTAATTTTCATGAAGTATTCTTTATCAAAAGTAATTCAACTTCTAGAGCTTTAAACCTAATCAAGAATAAAAATGTACTAATTACCACCATATCACAGTTTTTTTAATAAGTTACAAATAATATTTTTCCCGATGTGTGTGTATAAATATATATATATATATATATATATTACTCTTAATATTAATTATTTATTAATTGTCTAATTCATTTGTCAAGATAGAAATCTTAATATGGATATTATGATAAAACATTAATTTCAATTATTATTTCTTAAAAAAAACATGTAAAATTTAAACTGGGAATAAAAATAAAAAGAGAAAATAAATAAGAAAGGTATCATCTAGATGGTCCAAATCTAATGACTTTATATTCTGAATGGGTGAAGGCAGTCCAAAACCGGCACATCTGGTCCTGTCTTTTTATTTATGTTAAAGAAGAAAAAACTAGTACTAGTTGTTATTGAGTCACAATTCCAATCAATCACACTCCTAGCAACCTCATGACCACTTCTACTCACCTAATTTTTCTTCTAATTATTTGTTAGTCATGTCAAGGAATTTATTGTTGAAAAAGAGAGGTTTAAAATTTATGATTTTTTATAATGATTTTTAAATTAATACCCCTATGATTATAATATAGTTGCAATTAAATAGTATTTGTTTATTTTTATTTATTCAGTATTTTAAAAATGAATTTTCATTTTTACTTATCACATTTACAATATCTAGAAAAGACGATTACTTTTTCTTATGTTTTACTCTTAATATTTTTACTTATTCTCTAAATCATTTTTCAAGACCTAATAGTAAACATCAATTAATAGGGATGATGTGGTAAGATAATCATATCAATCATTATTTTCTCAATCATAAGTGAACAGAAAAAGGAATAAATTCTTATAAACCCGCACCCTACATGCTAGATCCACTCTTGTTCCGGGATGTAATTTGTGAAAGAAAGGATAATTGTTCAAGTTTGTGACCTTAAATATGCTTACTACGAGTTTACTTTAAATAAAAGTATGACTTAATTGGTTAAGAGGATCGTCATCCATATAGATGACCTGAGATTGATCCACCTTAACGTTTTTTGAATCGAGCTCACAAAAAGTGCTCACTACAGGGTACATAGTGCTCACCCAAGTAGTTGAGTTAACCCAGGGTTCCAAAAAAGGAAGAGAAATGTATCATTTTTGTAGAAATAGACTAATCATAAAAAGTACTACTATATAAAATGGAATAACTGGTGTATAAATTCATACACAGCTAAGCTTTTAGTCCTTTTAATTCTTCATAAAATGAAACTTCTAAATTATAATTTAACCTCAAGTTTAAACTAAACTTTAAGATGAATAAATTTTTATGAGATAATTAAATTCAATGCTGAGAAATCATTTTCCAAAATTCAAATTGCCTCACAAATGTTGAAAAATAAACAGTTATAACTAAATTTTCGACCGAACAAATCATTGACGCGACCAACTAGAGGCCTAAGGTATATTCTCCACAATAATCATTTACAACATTAGTTTTGTCTTTATAATTTCAGTTGATGCTAATATATTAACTAAATGAGACAAAACTATTTTCTAAATTTTTTTAATTTATATGAGGTTATATGAGGTGATCATTACTTAATATAAGATTCACTAGCAAAAGTTGTTGGTTAGAAATGTGCATTCAATGATTTAATTGATAATTTGATCTCAAATAGAGAATTTCTTTTAACAAACTCAATACTAGACAAACGCAATCCCAACTCAAATAACTGATAGATTTAGTTCACTAACTCGTAATTAAAACTACGAAGGAATTTCAGAACTAAAAGGGAGTTGAAGAACACAGATAGAAGTAAGGGATAAGAAGCAGAACTTAGAGAAAGGAGATGACAAAACTAGACATTTTTCTCAACAATCTGTATAAACCGTTCTTTCTCATCCGACATCCTTTACTCCTTTTAGCTAGATATTCATTAAGTCTGAATCCCAAATCAACTTTTGCGATCTTATTAGCCAAATAACTAGTAGTCAAGTTTGCACAAAGCCACCAGTGGCCAATTTTTGTTCTACTCCCTTTTCCTAGAAATTACCCATGTACAACATAAGTAGGAAATACAACTATTGTGCTTTTGTCAACTTATTTTAGATTTTATGCATCCCATATTCGACAATTTATCGAATCAGTATAAAGAAAATTCACCTTAGGAATTAAGTATTTTGTTTTAGTCAAAAGTAACTCAACTTCTGGAGCTTTAAACCGGAATTTTTAATGAAAAAATGTATTAATTACCACCGTATCATATTTTTCTTGTTTTAGTAAGTTAAAAATAATAATTTTTTTTTTGAACACACGCAATATATTTATCTCTTTCTTTATGTAACGACCTGTTCCCGTCGTTATGGAAAAGCCAATGGGGAAAGAATTGCAGTAGTGACTTGGAAATGTCTAGCCTAGTCCAGATTTGGACGAAAACTGAGTCAAGTAAGTTTTAGGGAAATCTAGTAACGAATGAGAGATTTAATTATGAATTTGATCGCATGACTGGATAGACAAGATGTTGAGGAGCCCGTACGGCTTTACAGAATTGAATTTGGGCGAGTAGAACCCCCGAAACTGATCTTAGCGTGAATGGGTAGTTTTAGAACGTCCAAGTTTGAAGGTATGTTGTGAAAGGGGAGCTTGGAACTCAAATTCTGAGATTCTGTCTCCGTGCAAGCCACCAAGACGGCCATCAGAAAGGTGACGGTCCGCTGGTGGGCCAACACGAATGTAAGCCTAAAAACCCCAAAATCATTATTTTCTGCAAAACTTTATTCTTGAGAGCTATGAGATGACCTAGGGCAATTCTTGACAGTTTTCCACGACTTCGAGTGCTAAAGGTAAGTAAATTACTCCCTTAATCCGTATTTCGATTCCATGAACTTAGAATCTTAGGTAATTATAGTTGGGCGGGGGGTTTGGCCTCAAGTCGATGGTGGGGAAAAGCCCTAGCTGCACATTAGATCTTGGGTTTGGCTTGGATTGATAGTTTGATTATTATCCATGTAAATTAGGCCTCGTTTATTGATCCTCACGTAAATTTCTGCTTGTAGATCAAGAATAAGTGGAAAGAATCTGGAAAGGGAAGGCTCAAGTGTCTTGCGAGGATTCAAACTTAGTTTCGTGATGGTTCGATTTTCTATTTGTGTGATATATGCTGGTTGATTGCTTCATTGTATGCATGCGCGTATGTGAATAGTGAAATGTTAATCAAGCCTAATGAAATGATTATGTGCGAATAACTACATGCAGTGAACCTACTACTTGACCATGTGACTATATGTATTATTCATTATGGTGTGGTTGTGATTGTGGTTGTTCTAATGGATCGTGTCACGCCCGACACATGCATTGATCGTGTCATATGTCGACACATATATTCGATCGAGTGTCACATTTTGACACATACAATGGATCGTGTCACGCCCGACACACTAACAGCTTTGGGTATGGGTTCCATGAGAGAACCACTTGTGATTATTATGTTTATGTCTACTTGTTTATTGATATCGAGATCAGATGTGCTCTAAAATGATAAATCGAATTGTGCAATTCCATATACGCGTGTTGACCGTGTTGTAATTGTCATGATATCGTGCTTACTAGAGTGGTCGCGTGATCTTACCAGTACACTATGGTTGTGTACTAATACTGCACTTGCTCGTTCTTTATTGAGTACATGGCATATTCAGGTGGCTACTAACGAATCTCAGTCAGGAGATCACTGATTGAGACTAGATTCAAAGGTGATCCAGTTCTTCCAGACTGCCATGGGTTCTCTATTGTTTAGTCCATTTCTTTCGGACTCAGACTTTATAGTTATACTTATTAGTCCGTTAGCTTTGGGGTTGCATTCCCTTTCCTTAGACTTGTTGATAGGTAGAGTTTTGGTACATTGACTTTTAGGTTCTAGGGGTTGAGTTCTGTAATAGTTATGTTTAGTGGTTTATTTAAGCTTTCGGAGTTTATGGGAATTCCATGTTATTCTATCATTTAAACCGCTCCGTGATCTATAAGTTGTTTAGTTTTTTGTTGTTGCTTAGTTGGGTCAGAGTAATGGTTCTCCCACCGAGAGTTAGCTGGTGCCACCATGCGGGCTATGGTACGAAAGTTGGTATCGATCCTTAGGTTCATTGATCTCATTGTACCAAAACGAGTCGAGCAGAGTCTCATGGAATGGTGCAGAGACGCCTTTACTTTTCTTCGAGAGGCTACAAGACTTTAGGAAATCTCTCTGTCATTTTTTTCTCTCTCTTCATGCTATGACTTAATTCCAATTGGTATCAGGTGATCCAAATTGGTATCTAATTCTTTTTCACTCTTCTGTTCGAGGATGGTTACCACGTGATACAATGGCATCAGCCCAGAGTCTCTATCAACGAGCCTATGGATCCCGCAGCAAGAGGCCGTGGTCGAGCTAGGTAGAGGAAGAGAAAGGGCAGAGGTCAAGAAAGGGTAGCACCTGCCAGAGTGGAGCCCGCTTGAAAATGCTCCTGTGGAAGAGGCCTCTCCTATGCCCCAAGAAGAGGTACAAGAGAATGTGGTACTAAAAACGAGGAGAATGTCGACTGCATTTACGAGGAGGTGAAGGTTGAAATTACATGTATTACTCCCTTAGACCTAGTGTTAGCTCAATATATATGACTTTTTTGAAGGGATTGGTCGGCCCTAGAGTCCTTCCCAAAGTGCAAGCGGCTCAACCCCCATGCCAATCCCCCCATTTCTATTACTATTCCTAAGGTGGGTGGATCATTCGGCACTGATGCCTTTTTCCGTCCTCTATTCGGTTATGTGATAACTTGTACTGAGCACGAGATGTTGACTAAGTTTCTGAAGCTGAAGCCGCATGTGTTCAATGGTGCTGAGAGTGAGGACGCCTATGAGTTCATTTTGGATTGCTATGAGAGCTTCACGTTAGGCATCGTGACATCAACATGGAGCAGAGTTCATGACCTTCCACCAAGGCGCGGCTTGGCAGCGCGGAGAGCCTATGTGGAATATAGATCGCGTCTTACCCCCACTCACTTGATGCAGCCCATGCTTTGTTTCGAAAAGTATGTGCCCGAACTTTACGGATCACAAAAGGATGAGTTCATGGCTTTGGAACAGGTGTTATAATCAGATGCTATGGCTAAGTTCCATGCCTTGTCCAGATATGCTACACAGTTGGTAACTACTAAGGAGGAGAGGATTCTTCTATTCATCAAGGGATTGAACCTCGAATTACATGTATTGTCTATTCATATGACTTTATAAGATTTTTTTTAATGAGGTGACAGACTTTGTGAAGAAAGTGGAGGGAGTTCGACGTGATGGGCAGGTTAAGGCTTTGGCTAAGAAGCCCAAGAGCACAGGTAACTGCCATGGTTTTTACTGTAGTGGTTTAGGTAGGCCGACACTTGCAAAGATGGCCAATTGGGCAATACCATGCCTCGCTTCTACAAGAGGTTACTGGGAACTCCACAATAGAATTTTATTCAGATAACTAGGAGCCGCACCTTCTGGCGAAGTCGCCTTTTGACCGCAGTTGTTACAATTGTGGAGAACCTAGGCATATGAGGAGAGATTGTCCCCATCCGCGCATATTTGACCCTGTGAAGCAACATACTAGAGTAGTGGTACCCACATGCAACGGTAATAATGGAAGAGGACGTCCAAGCGCGCGGCGAGGAATCAAAGGTCGCTGAGGCCATGGAAATAGTAATGCAGGGAGAGGAGCAGTGCAGCCAGGAAAGGAGGTTATCCATCAAGATGACAAGGCTCAGTGTTATGCCTTTCCGGGCAAGATCGAGGCTGAGACATCGACGCGTGATCATGTACTATTATTCAGATGTGATCGATGGCTAGTATTTTGTTTAATTTGGGTTCTACTTATTCATACGTGTCTGCTCGCTTTCCTCGATTTGATGCGAATTGTGATGTCCACATCCATGTTTCTACCCCAATTGAGCATCGGTCATCATCACCCATGTATATCGTGCTTGTCTTATTCTGTTTATGGGTTATCAAACTTGGGTTGATTTGGTTATTCTAGATGTGACTGACTTTGACATAATATTAGGCATGACTTGCTTGTCCCCCGATTATGCTGTGTTTAATTGTAATACTAAGTCTGTTACTCTAAAGATCCCGGGTAGGGAAAAGGTAGAGGGGAAGGGTGTATGCTTCAAGCCAGCTAAGGTTATATCTTTCATTCGGGTTAGGAAATTAGTGTGTCAGGGGTGTTTGGAATATTTGGCTCATATTTAGGATGTAGATGCTGAGTCTCCCTCTATTGAGTCTATTCATGTAATTTCTGAACTTAAAGGAAGTGTTTCCTACTGAATTGCCTATTATGCCTCCGAATAGAGATATAGATTTCGCATTGACTGAATCTGACACTCACCCCATTTCCATCCCACCTATCACATGGCTCCTGTAGAATCGAGAGAGCTTAAGGCTCAAATCTAGAGCTTCGATAAAGGTTTCATCCGGCCCTAGTGCTTCCTCGGGTGCTCTGCCTTGTTTGTTAAGAAGAAGGACGGTAGTACGAGGACGTGCATAGACTATCGATACTGAATAGGTCACCATCCGAATAAGTATCCGCTGCCTCAAATAGATGATCTGCTTGACCACTGCAGGTGCATCGCTTTCTAAGATTGTCCTAAGGTCTAGTTACTATCACCTGAAAATTAGGCTCGAGGATGTACCAAAACGACATCTGTGATCCACTATAGCGCCTATGAGTTTTTAGTGATGTCGCCAGGTTGTCCAATGCACCTGCAACCTTCATGAGTTTGATGGATGGTGTGTTCAAACCATTCCTAGATTCTTATGTTATAGTCTTTATTGATGACATTTTGGTTTATTCTAAGAGCATGTCGACCATATTCGTATTGCTTTGGGTGTCCTTGAAAATTATATGCCAAATTCTCCAAGTGTGAGTTTTGTCAGATTCGCTTTTTGGCATGTGGTGTCAAGGGAAGGGGTAATGTTAGATCCCTAAAAGATCAAATTAGTCAAGAACTGGTCCAAATTTAGCTCATGATTTAAAGTTAGAGTTTCAGAGACCCGCCAAATACTATCGGTTTGTGAAAATTTTGCTTCTATCACCACACATTTAACAAGGTCGACCTAAAAGGACGTGCTTTTCGATTGGATCGACAATGTCAAGAGAGCTCCAAAAGCTCAAGACACTTCACCACATAACCTATTCTGCACGCCGTTGAAGCGTAAGAATTTCTTGTTTATTCTCGCCGCTTCATTCAAGTTTGGGTGCCGGTTGATGTAGATAAGAATGTCATAGCTTATGCATCGCGACAATCAAGGTGCATGAGAGAAACTATCCGACGATGATTGGAGTTGGCAATGCGCGTGTTTGCCCTAAGATCCGCAAAGATTACCTTTATGGTGTCAAGTGTGAGGTGTTACGCACCATCGTAGTTCACAACATGTATTCACCGTATGACGGAATCGAGACAAAGTGGACGGAGTTACTCAAGGATTATGATGTGACCATCTAGTATCATTCGAGTAAGGCACGGTGCGCATGCACTAAGCTAGAAGATGGTAACTATGGTAGTTTAGCTTGCTCGGGTATATCCAAGCGACTTGGCCAAGGAGATTCGCACTTGGAGTCTAAATTAACGCACTGGGCATCTCGCAGAGAGCGGGTGTTGGCTAGCATTGAGATTAAACCCACTTTCATCGAGGATATCAAAGCCAGCTTTATGAGAGTTTGAATGAGCTTAGAAAGAAGATGTTGTTTGCAAGGCACAAGACGCTGGGTGTGTGCTTAGTTTTGACGGAGAATTTGTTGTTCCTCGAGTGGACGACTTGATTCGTAAGATGTTGACAGAATCCCATAGTTCACGATATTCATCCGGTGTGACCAAGATGTACCGAGATTTGAAGCGATTTTATCGTGGCCCGCATGAAAAAGACATAATCGAAGCTCAGGATAAGTGCCAAAGTCACAAGCAGGTAAAGTATGAGCACCAAAGGCTAACAAGTTTTCTTCAGCGAATGCCAATACCTTAATGGAAGTGGGAAATGATAGCTATGTATTTTGTGGTTGGTCTCCTTAAGACCTTGGGGAAGTTTGATTCCATTTGGGTAGTAAATGTGATTGACTAAGCCAACCCATTTCATTCTAGTTAGAGTACACTATAATGCTTAGCACTTGGCTAATGTTTATGTGAAAGAGATAGTGAGGTTGCATGGAGTGCCCCTTTCTATCATCTCAGACCGTGGTATGTAGTTCACATCCAAGTTTTGGGGAAACATGCATGAGGAGTTAGGAACTCAATTCTAATATGAAGAGGAGATACTTACATCCCTTTTCTTCAGGATAAATTCCAGACCAATGTAATGACTTTTTGTAAGCACTCTTTAAATTGATATGCTATGTTATGTTAGATTGCATGTCAGTGTTTGAACATGTTTCCACCCTTAGTTATAATTAGAATGATCTCATTCGAGGATGAATGTTATCAAGCCAGAGATATTGTAACACTGCGGTCTTAGAAAGAACTAATTTTAGCAAGAACAAAATTGGAAAGAGCCAAATTGAGAAATTTGCAAGTTAGCCTTAAACTGTGAGTTTTAGGTCAACTTCAAATGATAATAACTTTCAGCAAAGAATGATCTAGGTGGTCTGTAAGGTATTACATGAAAGATCTCTGAGTCCTCTTTCCAACGCCCTTGAGTTTGCTAAATATTGAGTTTGGATGAGGGAGATATCCCCATTTGAGTTCATCTTGTCCGATTAAGGAAATTCATACGAATGAAGGAGGGGTATTTTGGTCTTTTCCTTACCTCACTAGCCTAACCTGCTTTTAGTAATATTTTAGGGATCTAAACTAACTTAGATCAATTTTCTCATTTCTAAAATATGGTTAGGGTTTTAGAGAGAAGCTCAAGAAGAGAAAAAGGGAGAAAAGATTCAAGCGTTCAAGATTTTCTTGAATCACAAGGATTTCACCAAGGATTCAATCCTAACGAGGTATGTTGATGAGTCCACAAATGCATATTTTGTCTCAATATTTGATGAAAACCCTTAAGTTTCACGTGTTTGGAATTTAAAGGAAAGCATGGACACTACTTAGCAAAAAGGAACAAAGGCAGCTAAAAGAATGAAGAAATGAAGATCTGAGAATTGCCGAACCCATTCGGAGAGTTGCCAAAAGCTCTTACCTTGCCTTTTGTTCCAGTGTGCAAAGCCCTGAAAGAAAGGATTAAATCGGTGGTGAAAAGGAGCAGTCAGTGTGTCGCTGAGCAGTTCCGTGAAATAGTACTATGTCGTCCAATGATCCAAAACATGACGATGCTGAGGGATAGAGCAAGACGGCGATGAAACCTACCAAAGGGCAGATCGTCGAGTTGATCGGCGATCCCGACTAACGGCACCGAATGATCCGCTGCAACACAGATTTTTGAAAATTATAAATATTCATTGAGACTTGTAGCTTAATATAAGATTTTTAATATAGAATTTTTAACATATAATTTTGAGTTCTGAGTTTGGAGAGGGTTTTGAAGAACTTGAAGATTCAAAGGGTTTGAACTCCAAGAAATTGGACTTTGGTCGTGTGGATTCTTTACTCTTGACTTGTTTTAAGACTTAACTCTTCTTACCCATTTGAATGTAAACTCATATTGGTATAAATTTCTATTTCTTTTACATGTCTAGCTAAAACCCCAATTCTTGGGGTGTGATTTTGTGAATATGGGTTAGATTATCGATTGGGTCTTGCTTGTTGATGATTTATTTGTTTTTTAGATGTGATTTCATTTAGTAGTTGTGGTGGAACTTAATGAAATTGTAGTTGCAATTACAATTTCACCTTTGTGCTTTCGTCTAGCTCAAGAGAGGTCGTAAAACTAAGACTACTAAATTGATGGCCGGTAGGATTGGGTCGACATGAGGTTCAGCTCGAAAGAGTGAACCCTAGTCCTTCTCCTACACACTCAGCTCGAGAAAGTGAGTGGGCTAAGGTAGAGGCTGTTCTTCATGTGGCAACTCGGTGTTCGAGAGAATTCGAATTGATTCGGGGTAAGTTGCTCGAGAGAGAATTTACCCCCACTATAGTCTACAAGTATTCAACATATTTATTATCAAAAACATGTACCCAATAGTTTAATTTATCCTGTATTCCTATTACATCCTAAGAACCCCATCTCCTTGATTAGTACTCTTTACATTTTTGTTGTTTTTGTTTACTTGTGACAAACCCCCACTAATAATTGACGCTTGCGTCACCCCTTAGATTTAACATGTTTGTATTTGAAAATGGTTTTAGCTATGACTAATCAGAAATAAATTTTATTTTTCTATTAATCCCACTACCTTGGGACTCGACCCCAACCTTTGGTTGGGTTACTTTACTATTGTACGATCGTAGACACTTGCATTGGAAGTTGTTTCTTGATTACGCAAACATCAAAATGGCGCCGCTGCCAGGGAGTGGTGTTATTTGAGAATTCTTAGTTTAGTAAATAAATTTTCTTGTTAGTTGTAGTTTACTTACTTAATTTTTAGTTTTGTTTTCAGGCTTGTTTGCGACAAGCATAAAATGGATATGAAGGATCATTACGGGTATCAAATAGATCACCCCTTCTTGAAACTGTTGAACCTTAGGGACAACCTCCTAACGTTCAAACAAGTAGGGGATGAAACTATTCAGGAAATGTGGTTGAAGTTTCAGGCAGTGCTGCAGCCATGCCTCACTCATGGGATGACCGACAAGGTGCTACTAGAAAGCTTCTATCGGGGTCTTGGACCCAATAATAGAAGTAATGCTGATCAACTTTTCGCAGGTCGTATGCTACACTAGCCCTATGAAGTTGTAGCCGAACTCTTAGATGGCATGGTTGAAGCTAACAAGGAGACCGAATAAAAAGCAAGAGTGGGATGAAATGCTAGCTCAGTTGGATTTTTTATCCAAAAGAGTCATGGAGTTGGAAGCACAGGCCTTGAAAAAGGACAAGCACTTCTCCATTCGAGAGTGTACAAAGGGGAAGAAGAAGGAGGGCGTATAAGATGACGAATTCCTCTCACTCATTCAACAAAAAATCGAAGAACAAGACAAGATGTTGAATGAGATGAAAGAGAACATCGACATGCTGAATCAAGCGACAACCTCTAACACCATGATAATTCAGCTCCAAGATGCCTAGAAAAATCAGTTAATATTAGGTCGCTATCCACCGTTTGCTGAGGACTCGCCTATTTACACCATGGTTGACTCCGAGGATGAGGACTTGAAGTTAACTTGTGTCGTTTTATGACGTTAACTAAGGCGCTGTTTGGGAGGCAACCCAAAACCCTTTTTATTGTTTTAAGTTGGTTTTAAAAATAATGGTGTCTTGGTTGTGCAGGCTATAACATGGCAAGTGTTAGGAAAGAAGGAGTTTAGGAACAAAAAGCTTCATTCTGTGAATTGCCAAAATATGTCGGCGACCCCGATCCAGTCCGCCATTGAGATCAAGGCAACTTTAAACTAGAACTTGTAAAACTCGGCGAGCCCAAGAAATAGTTGGCAAATCACCAACCTGTCTAGCGATCCTAATCCTTACCGCCGTTTGGATTCCTAACATTGACTGGGAGTTCTGTAAAACTCGGTAAGGTAAGTGACTATTTGGTGCATCGTCAAATGATTCTAACTAATGTCGCCGAATGAGCGAAAACTATACGATCTTTCAATCAAAGGTTTAAATTGCTTAAACTCTTTACAACTCCCTCACTGTTCATTCTTCAAACTCACACCTGCACTTTTACTTTTATATCTTTGCGTCTATATTGTATGTTGGTTATTGAGTTGTGCTTGGAGTTGGATTGCATTGCCGCCTAATATCTCAATTGCATCTTACTCGGCACCAAAGGTTAGTTTCCAAGCCCTAAGCTACTTGTATTGAAAGTTGTACTCATATGAAATGGCATTATTTTGATGATGTGTGCTGGGCTTCTCTGGTAGGATTAGAATATTTGTTTTCCTATTAGGTTCCTAAATTTTGCATGTACTAAGTTAAATAGTTAATTCCTGAAGGTTGCACTTTAAATTGGATTAAAAATCGTGGGTTGTGCATGATTGTCACTGGGTCTAAGCCTAATTTGAGTTGTACATGCTTTGATTTTGTTTTCGTGGGTCATGGGTCAGATTTGGGAAATTGGGTCGAAAACAGACACGTTGGGTCATTTGGCGGGCTGGGTGGAGCTCGTCGAACAACTCGGCGGTTCGCCTAAAATCCCCATATCGCCTTTAATTTAATGCTAAATGTGATGTTGAATTCTGTAACTTTCAGTGAGAAGCATGATGTCACCGAACACAGTCGGCGTCTCACTGAAAGACTCCTGGTTTGCCCTTTGTCTACACCCTTGTATTCTCTATGTACTGCACTCGGCGAACCGCCTAAGTAGTTGCGCGCTTCGCCAACTGGTTCGACGAAGTGATTCTGCAATTGTACTGCCTTGCTTTTGTCTGAATACTTTCTAACTTTTTCTCGAAGCTTTGCAGAAATAGCTAGACCGAAAGTAGCTGAAAGAGATATGCCACCCCGACAAACAAGAGCAAAAAATATTAGGAAAATTACAAAGGAAACAAATCCTCCCAAAACATATAATGAGGGCAAGAAGCCCAGTGCCAGCAAGAGAACAAATCCCCGAGACCCCACTATTCCCTCATGGAGATATGGATTCTTCACAACTATTCACTCATTTTTGGTGGCTAATGACTTGGACAATCTTAGTTAGTTAGCTGCAGTTGAATCTTCTAAAAAAGCTCCGGGGGCCATTATTCAAATTCCAGTCGATACATCGTGCATCGATGCCTGCATGCATGGAGCGACCGTAGACATGATTTTTCTCTACCTCCATCTCTATCTTTCTTTATTCAAAATTTTGGATACTCTATTTCATTTGCATTTGAGGACAAATGATTTTTGTTTGTGGTGGGGTGAGGCTCACCTTTTGTGTGCTATTTAATGTTCATGTTTTGTTTATATTTGGGCTTTGTGCTTAAATTGTGTTAATACTGTTTTTGTGGATGTTTGAGCTTGTGGCTCCTTTTGTTTTAAATTGCAAAATGATCTTGACCTTTTCAAAAATTTTTACCACCTCTCGTGTGTTGAATGTGGTTGTTCTTTTGCAAAATTTAAGTCTCGATTCTAATCAATACCGATACTTGAATAGTGCTCATGATCTAACGAACATGAATGTGCGGCTACGATGAGGCAAAATGAAGTTGCATAGATAATATGTGAACTCTTTGGACCTTGTTGTGATTAGCCATGTATCAAATTGATTCTCTTGTGATGACCGTTGCACACTAGCGAAAGTGTGGAGTCTTGTTTGACTTTAGTGTCGATGCCTTGTGTGATGAGCTTTTTGTGAACCATGTATGAATACACCTAGAATTCGCCCCGTTGGTCCGATAGACTAAGTAAGGCTATCTCTTATTATGATCTTAGGCAACTTCGAAGAGTGTGAGCCAATTTGACAGATACCTCTTTGTGGCCTACCTTGTGAGCACGTGTGAACCTCTTTTGAACACCCCTTGAGCCTTACCTTTCTTTGGAAGAAACTTGATGACAAAATGACCTTTCTTGACCTATTACCCTTAATCCTCGTGAATTGTGGTTGATTAAATAGCCAACTTAGGCCAAAAGCCTAAGTTGGGGGTGTGGTGAAAAGAAAAGGAAAAGTCAAGAAGTGCAAAGAAAGTCTCCTTTAACCCATGGTGTTAAGAAAAATGGAACCCCTCCATACAAAAAAAGAAAAAAAAAAAGAGAAAATAGAAAGAGAAAGAAAAAGAATGAAAAAGAAAGTTGTGGAATAAAGTACAAAAGAAATGGCGTTCCCAAACAATCCATGGAAAGGGAATAATAGGATGACTTATGAGTATTAAAGAGAATGATGAATGAAAAGGAAAGAAAGTGTTGTGAGTACCACATTTCATGAGGATGAAAGTCACTGAGCCTAAATGACCATACCTTTGCACTCAGCCCCATTACAAGCCTTGAAAAGACCTTTTTGATCTTGAGTAAGTCGAAGCAAATGTTGATTGGAAAATACGGCCAAACCTATTGGTGAAAGCATGCATTGTGTTCTTCCTTGTGAGAGTGAGTGTTGCATTTGATTCCGAAGCTTTATATGATTAAACTATTGTGTGTGAGTATGGAATCATCCTTTGTGTGAGGAGATTCAAATGCTTTTGTTGAGCTTGAAGTTGCATTTGAAGCAAGTATTGTGAGCATGAGAATGTTTGAGAATGGTATGTCACAACTTGAATCTTTGGGTACACATTTGTTCTTTGCATAAATAAATTGAGTCTTGTTGTGTACATTCATGATTGAGTCTTGTGTAGCACTGTTCGAGACCTCCTTTTTGAACGGCTGAACTTGAGTTTGCTTGAGGGCAAAAGTTTAACTTGGGGGTGTTGATGAGTCCAAAAATTGGACTCACATAGGGCTATATTTTGATAGAATTAGTGTCCTCAAATGCATATTTTGTGTCAATATTTGACGAAAACCCTTAAGTTTTAGGTATTTGGAGTTTGAGGGAAAGCATGGACACTACTTTGCAAAAAGGATCAAAGGCAGCTGAAAGAATGAAGAAATGAGGATCTGAGAATCGCCGAACCCATTGGGCAAGTCGCCAAAAGGTATTACCTCACATTTTGTCCAAGTGTACGGATCCTTAAAAGAACAGATCAAATCAGCAGTGAAAAGGAGTAGTCGGCGTGTTGCCGAGCAGTTCCGCGAAGCAGTACTATGTTACCCAATGATTGAAAATACGATGATGCTGAAGGATAGAGCAAGACGACGATGAAACCTACCAAAGGGTGGATCACCGAGTTGATCGGAAATCTCGACTAACGGCGCCGAATGATCCGCTGCAGCATAGATTTTTGAAAACTATATATACTCATTGAGAGTTGTAGCTTAATATCAAATTTTTAATATATAATTTTTAACATAGAATTTTGAGTTCTAAGTTTGGAGAGGGTTTTGAAGAACTCGAAGATTCAAAGGGTTTCAACTCTAAGAAATAGGACTTGGGTCTTGTAGATTCTTCACTCCTTCCTTGTTTTAAGACTTAACTTTTCATACCCATTTGAATGCAAACTCATATTGGTATAAATTTCTATCTCTTTTATATGTCCAGCTAAAACCCCAATTATTGGGGTGCGATTTTGTGAATATGGGTTAGATTATCAGTTGGGTCTTGCTTGTTGATGATTTATTTGTTGTTTAGATGTGATTTCATTTTGTAGTTGTCATGGAACTTAATGAAATTGTAGTTGCAAATACAATTTCATCTTTGTGTTTTCGGCTTCCTCGAGAGAGAGGTCATAAAACTAAGACTACTAAATTGATGGCCGGTGGGATTGGGTCGACATGTGGTTCAGCTCGAGAGAGTGAATCCTAGTCCTTCTCCCACACACTCAGCTCGAGAGAGTGAGTAGGCTAAGGCGGAGGATGTTCTTCATGCGGTAACTCGCTGTTCGAGAGAACCGAGTTGATTTAGGGTAAGTTGCTTGAGAGATAATTTACCCCCACTATAGTCTAGCCTAGTTAGAAGTATTCAATAGATTTATTATCAAAATCATGTACCTAATAGTTTAGTTTATCCCGTATTCCTATCACATCCCAAGAACCCCATCTCCTTGATTAGTACTCTTTACATTTTTGCTGTTTTTGTTTACTTGTGACAAACCCCCATTGATAATTAACGCTTGCGTCACCCTTTAGATTTAACATGTTTGTATTCGAAAATATTTTTAGCTATGACTAATTAGAACAAAATTTTATTTTTCTATTAATTCTCTAGCCCACTCCCTTGGGACTCGACCCCAACCCTTGGTTTGGTTACTTTACTATTGTACGATCGTAGACACTTGCATTGGAAGTTGTGTCTTGATTATGCACACATCATATGTAAGATTTCATAGTGATAGGTTCATTTACACTCATGTGAATCATGAGTTTCTTGAGTTAATTTCATCCATGACTATCCATGTATTGAAGTTCTTGATGTGTTTTTTGAAGTTTCGTTCTTAAATCATTAATGGTGGGTCTTTGATGAGTTTTTGTGATTAATGTTATGAGTTTGAGGGTTGTGTTTGAGTATATTTTCGTGTACTTATGTTGGGTATTTAAAATCTATGAGAGATTAGAAGAAACCTCTAGGTGAATTAGGGCCAAAAATTGAGAAGAAAAATTCATCAGAACGTTTTGGGGAGTGGCTGGGGCAGTGCGCCCCAGATACATCAGGAGGGCTGGTGCCCTGCACCTGCAGTGCACCACAAACCAGCCCCATTAAGTGGAGGGCCGGCATGGCGCGCCATGGATGTGCCAGGAACGTCAGCCCATTTCCTCTTTCGTTCTTCGATCCGTACTTTTTCCTTTGAGTCGAGATTTCATTCCCTTCTTAATCCTAGCTATCTAAACTACATTTAATCATCACGAGATTTTTCATATCATGAATCATAACTCTTGAATTCATAATTCAAATTTAAGAAAAGATTAAGAGTCAAGTTTGAGAGAGCTTTTCGAGTCTTTTACAAACTTTTAAAAACATGTTTTAACACTTGAGTACTTGAGTATGAGGATGAGGAGAGTTGAGTTTCATTTTTTCAAAATGAATATATGGGAACTAAATAATCTCAAGAGTAAATGTCTGTACATTTAAAATGAGAGGAAATTTCGATTTTCAAATGAGTTCATGAGGAGTTTTTGAGCACTATCTCTTTTAAGAGATGTAACACCTACAATTTGAGAGAGGGCACAATAGCATGTTTAGAGCTTCAAGGTTCCTTCCCCGAAGGTCAACCACGGCCCGTGAATGGGACCACGGACCGTAGGTGGGTCTGTGGATAGGCCACCAAAAAGTTGTCAAGGGCAGGGACCATGACTGGACCTATAAACTCTCGATGGTTCCACTATTCGTGGCAAGGGAGCCGTAGGTTAGGTCCAAATTCTCTGAAGTTGGTTATGAGTGTGTAAGACGGACCGTTGGTTAGTCCATAGTCCATCAGTTGTGAGTCATAGGTGGGGGTTCGACAGTTAATGTTAGGGGTAGTTGGGCCTTTTCCTAATTATTTTATCTCTATACTATGTTGTTTTGCCTATGTCTAAGACCCCTATATAAGTGATTTTAACCTCAAAACTTACCATTATAGTAATTCTCCTAAATTCACCAAAAGAATTGGGTTCTTCCTCTCCACAATATTTCTCAGTCTAGAACTTGAAGAAGAGGAAAGGGTTGAAGCTAGGTTCAAGGTTTAAGTCTCCATTCCTCAAGCATTTGTGGGCTTTGATAGTAAGGTATGATGGCTTTTCATCCATGGAATCCTTGCATCCATGGAGCCCCTAAGTTCTCCCAATAGAAAAGAATTCCCCAAATTCAATTGGGGTTTGTTTTTTCTAACTTGTGGGTCTTTCTAAATGTTTCAATTGAGTAAATCATGATTGATTATGCGTGAATGAGTGGATTCTATGCTATTATGATGAATTTCCATATACCTATGCCTAACCCATGTCTCTAATGGGAAATTGATGTAAATGGGTTTTATGCATATCTACAACTCCCTCTGTTTGGGCATCAATGCCCTGTGTCTTATCTATCATGACTCCCTCTGCATGGGCATCGCCTGTCTCAAAGATCCTCGCTCCACCGATCCCACCATAGAAGTGTCTAGGAGTGATGCCTACCTAGCAGTCTAAAACATGGCACCCTCCAAGTCAACCTGATCATCGTAGACTGCCTCCTCACTAACACCAAACTACTCCTCATCAGTCTTAGCCTCTGACTAAACAACAATATCATCAACTCTAACCTCATCTCCGGTGGTAGTCGGAGGCACATCACAATAAGCTGGAACATCGGTGCTCAGTATATATGGGATCTCCACCGTGACAAATCAACTCCCTACTCAACTCAGTAATATCGGCCTTTAAGGCCTGCACAGCATCAGTGGCTCCCTGGCCCTTCTCACACTCCGCCACTCTCACTATCAGGGCACCCAAAGCTAGCTTGTGGTCCCTCATCTCAGCCCTAAGCAGGGCCAAGGCAGAAGCTATAGCCCTGTCTACCATCCTAGGCATAGTAGCTACAATCTGGGAGGCACACACATCGGCTAAATGAGCGAGATTGCCCATCTTGTACAACATGACCTTGGTGATAAGGGGTCAGGATACATATTCACCAACAACAGAAGATTTAGGGGGAGGGGGTGCAGCAAAAGTGACAGGAGACTCGGAAGCAGTAGGTCTGGAAGTACCTGAAGGCCCACTGGCCTGAGTAGGAATGATTGTGTCTGTAGGTAGTATATCAGTATCAACCTCCAGGGATGTGTCCACCGGGGCTGCCCTCCTCCTGTCAGCCTCGCCCCACGTTTACACGCCCTCTATATGCCAGATGTCGGTAGAAGAGAAGGGTGTAATTTGAAATCCTCTCTTTTCATCTCTCGAAACACGAGCCTATCGGCACAATTTGGTGATCAACACTGGAAATAAAAATGAAGTCTGACGCTGCTTGGCCCTCATGACCATCTCCTGCTTGATAATCAAACCCAAATTCAGCCTCTTCTTAGCAATGACTGACCAAGATAGGTCGCCTTTGGGTGGCGGATGATAGACTCATTTTGGGACTGCATGATCGTGTTGCTGATAAAACCAAACCAATATTTTACTGCCACATTAAGATCCTTTTTCTTTATCAGCGCTCCTGCCTCAACCACCTCGGGGTGATGTCAGAGAGAAGAGGGGCCAGCCAACCTTTTAGGTCATCCAGAGTCTGTGTTTGGATCATGCTTTGGTAGTCGTGCATAAAGTTGGAAGCAAGCCAAAACACAACATTTATATCATTGCTGCTGCATTTAACCTTCTTTCCTCTAACCATCACAAAGTCCACCGGCTTGAAGGAACTAGACTTCTACATGCCATAAGGCACCAAGTCACCGTAAGCTTAGTAGAACTCCTGGACCCATGTAGGAATTTATGGGCCATGGGGTTTGGTGAAAACCTGAAATATATGGAATGTGAGAGTGTCCCACACTGCTAGATTCCTGTCCACTATACCATCGGTGGGCAGTGTATTTTCTTCTAATATGGTCCTCAATACCTTAGCCTTTAGCCGGTTGAGTGACAGAGGAGGAGGATCCTGTACTAGTGGCGCCGGCTAGCTCCGTTGTTGGAGGAGGAGGGGGAGTCTGAGGCACCGGGATCCTAGACGGATCATGTATTGCCTTGGAGCGAATCTCTGCTCTCCGGGCCTGTAACACCTGGTCATCCTCAGGCTTATAGATGGAAGCCTGAGAATCCTATGAGTCCCCCTCACTGTGGGATGTGGTGAGGTGTGTCTCGTAGACTCCCTCACTATCAGAGATGGCCTCCGGTGTCTCAACCATGGGCGCCTTGACCTTGCCTTTGCCTTTTCCTCCCTTGGTAGGGGTTTTTTTTGTCTTTTCTCTAGATGCAACTGCATCCTCATTAATAGTTATTCCTCGTGCCCACTTCTGGGGTGGAATATCTCTATCGGAAACTTTGGGTCTATCCATTCCTGCAAAATAATATAGCAAATATTAGAAAAAGTTCAAGAAATACTTTAGAAAATAACTGCCGGAAGACTCACCGAACTGGTCGATGAGTCGCCGAACAACTTTGGTGAGCCAGGTCGGGCTCGCCGAAATTTCCACCACAAAATTTCAAAAGTTCAAAGCTGGTTGGCGATGTCCATGGTCATTCGGTGGATCTCCGACACCAGTCTGCAAATTAAAAGTAGCTCACCGAAAGTTACTGTGTATTTTAAGGAACTAGTGGCATATAAGGGTGATCAAGAAGTACTTTCGGCGAGCTTAGGCGTATCACCGAAAGTTATAGAACAACAACTGAACATTTAGAGAAATTAAGGGCGATCTAGGGGGACTTAGGTGAACCGTCGAACCAATCGGCGAGCCCGACACAGCTTGCCAAATGGTTATTCGTGCCAGTTTTTCACCCCTTACTTCAAAATCAAGCCCACAGCCCCCGAAATAAAAATTAAATACCTACACTATGAAGTTAAAGCAAGATTCATATTACCTATGCCCTTGTGGTACGAAGACTTCCCTTGATTTGGCCAAAATTGTCTATTTGACTTCTTTTGCCCTTGAGAATGACATCAACAACTCTATTATTGGGAAAACAATGACAATTAGCACAATCCTAGGTTACTCAGACTTTACCCCGCCAAACCCAACACATTTTTAACCCAACCGAACAATTTCGACTCAATTTTAACAAGCAAAGACACGGGGATCAACCATTTACAATCGATTAGGCATGAATTCATTCAAAATTAGGTAAACAAACATACACACGATGATTACCCAACAATATTCAAAAACAAATTACCAATTGCATTCGAGTTCAACCATATATAGAGTTTGGGGTTCGGAAAACCAACCTTTTATGCCGAAATAAGATTTGTAAAGTTAGGCGGCAAAGTAAAATCCAAATTCCATCCCGAGCAAAGATTCCAAATGGTATGAGAGTAAAAAAACAAAAATATTTAAGAACTAATATTGCGTGAGAGAGTACGGGAGTTGAACAATTGAGAAAATGAAGGAATTTTGAATTTAAAACTGTTTGGCCCATTAAAACATCTGAATTTGCACGCTAGTTGGCTATATAAGTCACGCCTGCCGAACCACTCGGCCATGCATAAAGTCGTGGTCGTCGACCTATTCGGTGAATCGCCGACTTAGCCTTTGGCTGGCCGAGTTTTATAGAGACCCCTATCAAGTTTGGTGGTTCCAACGGTGGTCCAAGTCGGGCTCACCTACCTCTTCGGCGAGTCATCAACCTCTTTGGCGAGTCGTTGACCTCTTCGGCGAGTCACCGACTGGACTTTTGGTTTGCCTATTTGCCTATTTTCCAACACTTTTCACTTTTCAACCTGCAAAATCAACACCCGTTATTCGAAAACTACAATTAAAACATCAACAACTTTATACGAAATTTTTTTAGGTCAGCTCTTTGCTCTTTGGGCTTTAGGCATTCACGAGGTGGGACGTATCTTTCCTTATCACCATCCCTTTCTTTCCAGGCAGCATTAAGATCACACCATTCCCTATCACGATCTCTCCATCCATCCTATCTGTTCCAACCCGAATTTCCACCCCGTCTTGGATAATTTGAGCGAAATCCTCCTCCTTGATTAGCAAGGAAGTTCACTTCCTCATTATAAAGCGCTTTAAATTATGCTTGTTCGAGGTTTACTCCACCAACACCCACAACATTTACTCTCTTCAACCCACTACCCATCACATTTTTTGACAATAGATCCAGTTGATCTCTCTGTTGATCCTTCTCGATATGTTCTATTGTCATCCTAAAAGTGAGAGGAGAAACTTGGTCCTCACGAGTGTACCATGCTCTATTTATCTAGGTCATGCCATCAAGAAGTTGAGACACTACTTCATAGAGTTGTTGCATTATACCTCCGGGAACAAGTTGATCAACAACTCCTTTGTTCACTTAGTCAAGACTCCTATAGAAGTATTGTAACAATATATGGTTTGGTAGTCCATGAGTCAGGCATTGAAGTACAAACTTCTTAAATCTCAGCCACGTCTCGTGGATAGGTTCACTCTCCAAGCGTTTGAAACCTTAGATACTATCCTTGAGCGTCATCATCTTTGATGGGGGAAGAATCTCATATGGAAAGCTGTGGTAAGTTCATCCCAAGAGGTAACAGAGTCCCTTGGTAAATCAGCTAACCATTTAGTAGCTTCACCCATTAAAAAGAATGGGAACAACCTGAGATACACTGATTCTTGTGATATGTTCTTGAATGATAACAGATCACAAACGTCCATGAAGTTTCGAATATGCTCATGGAGGTCTTCGTGGGCCAGCCCTCCGTATAATCCTTTCATTTGGCAGAGCTGTAGCATCGTGCTAGTAACATGGAAGACAACATTACTCTCAACAGGAGGTAGACGAATTACCCCAACACCACCTAATTGAATTGAGTCATTCACATAATTAAGAGTCCCAATACCGTCTTGGTGGACCACTTGGCTACCATTACTCCCGTTCACGCTAAACTCTTCCTCTGTTCAAAACAAGAAACACAAACACAAACCAAAGTAAGTCGATTCAACTACAACAAAAAAGATCACAATTCAACTTCAGTAATAGAATTCTAAACAACACCACTCCCTAGCAGCGACACCATTTTTAATTAACTTCTCAAATACACCTCAACCAATTTTAGGTGTAGACGATCATTAACTAGTATAAATCCCAACAAAAAGTTGGAGTCAAACCCACAGGGAGTGGTATGTGATTAAATTCAGTTATGAAGTTATAAAGTGGTCTAAGCGGTTATAAGAATAGAAATTATCGAAAATATACAAACAAGTCAAAAGGGGTGACAACGAATATTAGATGGGGGGGGGGTTTGGATTGCCAATTTACAGTTGAAGCAAGTACGAAAACAGGAGAAATAACAATATTAAGAGGAATTCTCGAGATGTGATCGTTTATAAGATAATTACGCTATATGGTTAATTGAAATTTAACAATAATATGCTGAAATACTGCGGGTAGGCTAGACTTTAACTGTAATAGCTTTCTCTCAAACAACTATTATAGTTCACGTGATTTCTCTCGAACATCGACAAGCGTAACAAAATAAACAGCCCACAACCTTAATGTATCCACTCTCTTGAGCTAGATAGGTAGAATTGAGTTTAGGATTTACTCTCTCAAGCTGAACCCATATTAACCCAACACCTACGATAATCAATCAAAAGCTTTGGTGCCAAAACCCCTCTCTCAAGCAAGCGAAGAACTCAAAATTAGAATTGCGTTTGCAACTACAATTCATAGATTAAAACACAACTAATGATTAAACCCATATTAAAACAACAATTTCATCATTAAACAACAATACCCATAAGATAATTTTACAAATAAAGACATGATCACACCCCAAGAATTGGGATTTTTGCCACACATCATAAAAATAGAAAAACGATTACTAAATACATTAGCCATGATCTGGGTAAAGGTTTTCAAGTCTTTATAATAGTCCAAATTAAATAAATTCAAAAAACCACTTCCAAAACTAAGAGAAAACTCTAACTCACAAACGTGGGAATCAAAAACTCTACTGAATAATTGGGAGAGTACTCCTCAATTCTCATTTTAAATTTCAATTTATAATTGCCCAATTTTTGGCCCAAAAGGCGATTGGGCGGAGTAAGTCGGGCATCGCCGAACTAGTCGGTGATGCGCCCTTTGCTCCCTTCCATCACCAATTTGCCATGGCCATCAGTCCTCAGGGTTTTGTGATTTTAGGCGATTAAGATTGCCATCGCGGAGTCATTTGGCGATTCACCGACTACCCATTTCTTTTGCCAAGTTGTTTTTTTCCAAAGGCTGGCACACTGGAACTTTGGGCTGGCTAAAGAGCCACTCGGTGATTCATCGAGTGGTCTTGGTGATCACTAGGATCGCTTTTCTTCAATTCTTCAGCTTGTTTTCTCCTTTTTGCCTGATAGTTTCCTTGCCTTGCTCCTTAGCCTGCATACCTAAAAATCAATGCTTTAATATCAGGTTATAGCATAAATTAGGCATTTTAGGACACTAAAACTATCAAAACAACACCCTAAATGAGTGCTAATCTCGGACTCATCATGCATACTGCTTTCCATGTCTCTATGTTAAAGAAATGTGTTGGAGATCCAACATCTATAGTTACCATATAAGGTTTGGTTGTTAAAGAGAATCTTTCTTATGAAGAAGTTCTAGTTGAGATTTTAGACCGGTAAGTCATGAAATTGAGGAACAAAAAAGTTGCTTCTGTGAAAGTGTTATGGAGAAAACAATTAGTGGAGGGCACTACTTGGGAGGCCGAGACCGATATGATGTCTTGATATCCTCATCATTTTCCTTCTACTCCTCCTCTAGCTTGAGGTATTAAGTTCCTCATGGTTTATTGGTGTCATGTGTGTTTTTAGATATTCCCATGATTTCCTTATTATGCATGTTCATGAAAAGCCTAAGTTTTGAGAAAATAAGTCAACTTGATTGATTTCTACATGTTTATATGCATCTTAGTATGAATTGCATATAGACCATAAGATATGATGTTTTGAACATATTTTAGCTTGGAGTTGATGTTTCCTCCTCGGATATATGCATTTGAGTATGAGTTGCATATGCATTTCATGATATGTAGATATGAATATGGTTTAGCTTGGAGTCGATGTTTCCTTCTTGGATATGTGCATTTATGTGATTGCATGCAAGATGGCTGCTAGTCTTAAGTCTTTTCTTTAAGATTTGTCTGGAATCTCATTCGAGGATGAATGTTCCCAAGGGGGAGATAATGTAACACCTCATATTTGAGAGAGGGCACAATAGCATGTTTAGAGCTTCAAGTTGCTATCCATGAAAGCCAACCACGACTCGTGAATGGGACAACATACCGTAGGTAGGTCCATGGATAGGCCACCAAAAAGTTGTCAAGGGCAAGTGCCACGACAAGACCCACGAACCTTCGATGGGTCCAAGGCTCGTAGCTAGGGAGCCATAGGTCAGGCCCAAATTCTCTGAAGTTGGCGATGAGTGTGCAGGAGGGACCATTGTTCAGTTCAAGGTCCTTCAGTTGTGCATCGTGGGTGGGGGTTCGACAGTTAGTGTTAGGGGTAGTTGGGTCTTTTCCTAATTATTTTATCTCTATACTACTTCGTTTTGACTATGTCTAAGGCCCCTATATAAATGATTTTAACCCCAAAACATACCCATTCAATTCATTCTCTAAATTCACCAAAATAATTGGGTTCTTCCTCTCCAGAATATTTCTCTCTCTAGAACTTGAAGAAGAAGAAAGGGTTGAAGCTAGGTTCAAGGTTCAAGTCTCCATTCCTCAAGAATTTGTGAGCATTGATAGTAAGGTATGACGACTTTTCATCCATAGAACCTTGTATCGATGGAGCCCCCAAGTTCTCCCCATTGAAAAGTAGAATTTCCCAATTTAAATTAGGGTTTTCTTCTAAGTCGTGGGTCTTTGTAAATGTTGATTTAATTGAGTGAATCATGATTCATTATGCATGAATTGAGTGGATTCTATGCTATTATGATGAATTTCCATGTACCCATGCCTAATCCATGTCTCTAAGTAGAAATTGATGTAAATGGGTTTTATTCTATGTAAGGAGAAATGCTTAGATGTATTATTATAGGATTGATAAGGTACATCATCAATTGCTTTGAGATTGAAGCATATTTGATTAAATTATGATAGTATTGGCTTTGAGAGTGAAGCCTATGCATTAATTATTGATTGTGGATGTGATTATTGTGGAAGGGATTTTCCCACATGATTTACTTTATGTATGTATGAATGTGAAAGGCTTTCTCCCATTGAAAGATTTTAGGTTGAAAAGATTGCTCACCTAAAGTGAATGTAAGTTATAAGACTATGAAATTGATGAGGTGAGAGGCGATATTACCCATGACCTCTAAATTACAATAGGATATGAGACGATTACCCATATTTCTTAAAATATAATATAAGGCGAGTACCCATATTCATTAGAAATGAATAAGAGACGATTACCCTTATTTCATGAAGTTGAAAAAGAGGCCACTACCCACATTCCTATTATGTAAGTTAAATAAGGGCTGACTACCCATGATCCCAAAGTAAGGAGGATAAGAGGCGACTGCCCATGATCCTTATAGGCAAGTGGCAACCCCATGTCTTTAAAAGTAAGTTATAAGATGTAAAATGTTATGATGAATTATTAGCTTGGATTGTTGCTTGAATTGCCTTCCAAGATGAGTAAGACTAGAGGAGTATACACACGTCTTGACTAAGTATGAATTGAGGTTACTCCAAGAAGTACTCCTCCCATGTTATGATGATCTATTATGTGCACTGATTATGATTTATGACTTATGTTGTCAAATGCTTATGTTTATGTTGTTTATGCAAGCTATAAAATTTAGTACAACTTTGTACTGATGCATACTCTTGCCTACATTTCTTATCCAAATATAGGGTCTGGCGATCTCGATTCTCATCCCCGTGGCTTGGATCTTTAGTAGAGGCAAGACTTGAATATTGGTGAGTCCTCATAGAATTCGAGGATTTGGCCACTATTTCCTTATGTTCTTTTATTTTTAGTTGGTGAACATTGTTGTGTGGGCTGTGTCCCAAGATCCTATTGTATTAGATGATTTTTGAGACAAGTGTATTAGACTTTCACTTTTGAAAGGCAAGCTCTAATTGTCTTGAAATGTTTTAAATTCTCATGAATTTCTATTATCTTGACTATGAAAGCAAAAGTGGCTTGTATGAGGCTTCTCGAGGTCTTGTATGACATGTTACATCTAGGGGGTACCCCTGGGTTGTGACAAGAGAACCTTTTGAGTAATAATCTCCAAGTTTGAGGATGAATTTTTTTTTAAACATATGAGCATGAGTTATATTAATGGGAGTAGTATTGCGCACCGATATAGGGACGAGTTCAGACAACTCAAAGTTCTCATAAACCATATATGCCAACTTGGGTAGAAAGGGTCATATTTTTTAGAGGATTCCTTATTTCTTATTAAGCATAGCTTAGTAAATCCACGTAGTTGAGGATGTCTTATACTCCAGCATGGTATAAGAAAGTTCTGGCAGCCTGGGCGAGACGCTATATCATCACATAACTCATAGTGATGGTTGTCGATTAGAGAATCTCCCAAATAAGAGTAAAAGAGTTATTATCATATTTCAAATACATTAAGTTATTATCTACTATTTTAAAAACTTTCTTTATAATGCATCTTTATTGTTGCTTTTATATTGAACTGAGTTGAGTACTTTTGAGTTTGAGTATCTTTGGGTATCCTTGAGTGTCCTTGAGTTGAGATGAGGTGAGTATGTTCTTCGTTTTTATCAAGTTCAAGCTTATGTATGTGCTTTAGAGTTCCTCTTGCATGCTCGTACATTCCATGTACTAACTCCATTTGGCCTGCATCTTTCATGATGCAAATATAGGTAACCAGGGTCGTTAACATGCGCTTCGTTGATACCACTTGTGGTTTGAGTTAGCTTTGGTGAGCCTCCTTGCTTCAGGAGGATTCCATTTATATCTTTAAGTTTTGTTAGGATGTCGTGGGTCTTATCCGGACTTTCATCATAGTTATTAGAGACTTCATAGATAGACAATAGTAGTTAATCCAAGGATTTACTTGGGGTCAGCAATGGTTCTCGAGTGCCGGCCACAACCAGGGTGTAGTCTTGCGGCGTGACATGTATGAAGCCTCTACTTTTTTAAGATATGCATCATGATAAGAGCAATGACAAACTTAAACAAATACTGAAAGTAAACTAAAGAATAAAGTCATCCGGAAGCAAGGAGGCCTCACTCAAAAGTTGACGAACGGATAAAGTGACCTCAACAAAACTCCTATCGAGGATACTAAGTACCTTAATCTGCATCATAAAAAGATGTTGGTCGAATGACATCAGTACATTGAATGTACGAGTATGTAATATTTGTGAAGTAAAGTAGCTGAATGAAAGGAATGAAATATATATAAATATATATATATATATATATATATATATATTCTCAACTGAATGTAAAGAAATAAAAATGTCATTTGAACTTTACTAAATCCTTACTCATCTATGAACTCAAGATATTAAGTGATATGATAAAAATACACTTTTAACTCTATTTGGGAGATTCTCTAACCGACAACCATCACTATGAGCAACATGTTGATACAACGTCTCGCCAACACTGTCAAAATTTACTTATACCTTCCAAGTACATAAAACCTCTCAACTAAGTGGATCCACTAAAGCTCTGCTCAAAAAGCAATAAGGATTCATCTAAAAATACGATCCTTTACGCATGTTAACTGTATGATTTATGAGGAATATGAGTTGTCTAACTTCATTCCCATAACAATGCTGAATGCTACTCCTAATAAATATATACTCACACGCAAATGTATATACTCTTTCTCAATTTGATGCAATTTCTCAAATATCCTCTTAAAAAAGGTAACGATTGAAATGTCTCTAAACTCATTAACTCATTTAGAAATCAAAAAATTTTCTTTTCTCAATGTATAATGTGATACATTTGTGAATACATAGTTCCCTTATACTCTTACTTAATTCATATTTAAAATTCTTTCTCCAAACTCATCTTTGCTTTCTTAGAAAATCTGATAAGACAAATATGCTTGCTTTAAAGGGTTCTAAAAAAGTATAACTCAAAATAGGGTTCATTCTTAAATATAGACATGAACAAATCAACTCAAAGATCTCAATAACAATATAGAAAACTCAATACTTAAAAATTAAGAATTTAGAAATCAACGATACTACTCATCTCAAGAGTACTCTATTAAAACACTCAAAAACAATTTTAGAGAATTTTTAAATACTTGAAGGTTTAGATTCATGATTTTGAGAGGAAAACTAGCTAGTTGATGATATACTCCATTAAAACACTCAAAAACGATTTAGAATAGTGTTCAAAAGCTTGGGAGAGGACCAAAATAACCCTAAGAACGCATCCAGAAAGTTGTTGAATTGTTTGTGGAGCAAACCTTCAAGGAAGAGTCTATGGTTCATGGAAATTTCCATTGTTCGTTAGTCCAGTCGTAGAACATCGACAACCAAACATGGCTTCACTAAAAAGGCCATAACGTTTTACGCTAAACTTGAAAAGAAAAAAACTTGGTGGCATTGGAAAGAGGACTCATAGACCTTTAATTTGATAGGTCATGGGATACCTACTTCATTTATTTCAAAACTTAATCTTTAAGTAAGCTTTTAATTCAAGTTTGTGCTAGGGGTTTCTTGTGACCTAAATTAGGTGTTAAAACTTTGATCTATAGATTTAGAAAGGGTAGGAAAAGACTAAAAATAACCCTTCTTAAAATTTACAAAAGTCTTCTACGGAAGGCCATCTACAGTCCGTACAAAAGTCTACAGACCATAAACCCTCTCGTAGAAAACATGTTGGGTGTAGGATATCTAAATTTTGGGTATATGGACCCTTTCTACCACCCATAGGAACTTTGAGGGGCCATCCTGCTCAATCGCATGAAGCTTACTGCGGTTTATTTCAGGAATTAGGTTCCACGAGGCCTTTCTACGAAGTGTAGAAGGTTCTATGAGTAGTAGTTTGGTCTATGAAACTTGGACCTAATAATTATTTTTTAGAGCATGGTTCTACAAACCAACCTATGGTCCGTAAATACTTTTATGAGCCATAGATTTATTTCGTGGCACCCGAAGAAATTTTTTCAAGCTCTGATTTGAGTTGGAATTTTTGGGTGTTACATTATTTCCCCCTTGGGATCATTTGTCCTCGAATGACGATTAAACTACGAATGGAAGGGAAATGAGTTACTATCACTACCTCTTTTGAATTCTAAGCTTGCATATTAACATAGGCATAATTGATCCATACTGAGAATCATGAAACTTGACTAGAGCACGCTTCGCAAGGATGCTCACTTAAGATTTCAAGATCATAGGTCATGACATGAACTTTCTAAGAATCACAATAGGAGCATCAACTCTCTCCGACCTATCATTAGTAAACCATTATCATCAACATCACTATTAGAACTTACAAAGGATAATGGAGAGAGCTTTGAGAGAAATATCATAAACGTGATTCATTCAAGAAATATTATATAAGAATATGCATGACATAGCATTATTTTTCTAGGCATTGAGTGCAAATCTTGAATTCGCGAGACTTAGCATGAGTTATGAATGCTTAGCTGAATAGGCCCATATCATGTGGTTGGTATAAATAACCTTATGGAGTAAGATTGAGATTAATAGGCTTAAGTATTTGCCCCTCATTATATGAACTAAGCAAATATAGATGTGAATCTATCTGGATTATATGACCATAGTTCATGGATACAATTCTAATATTAGAAACCTCAATAGGATGTTGTAACGACTAAACTTTGAGGAATATTCTAGAGTATGAATTGATTGATATAACACCATAACTCTTTCTAAACACATCACTATTTGATTGTTAATAGTTGACTTGGTTTCTCATCTTATCATCTCCCCCTTAAGTTTGAAGTTGACACTTTAAAGTTATGGATCTATTCCATCTTCTCTTAACTAGTCTATATTCACTTTATTTTAATACCTGTGAAATGCTAATCTCATGGCTATTCAACTCTTCATGCGCATGTACTAAGATTTCTTCTAAATCTTCTTTCTGAGATGCTTCACTTAAATTCTTCCTCCTTCTATGAAGTCCTTCTATAATCTTTACCCGCATGGACCTATAAAGTTGCTTAATCCAACACTTTGTAGCCTGACTTCTCCTTCTTAGCCCACTAATACCATCCTTCTAAGTTCATATATACCTAACTGGAGGAAACATGAACTATATTTGAAAGGCTCATCATTGGCTAATATATATATATATATATATATATATATATAAGAGAACCCTAGGCCCGCCTATGTGGCGCCACAACAAACAAGAATTCCCTTTTAATTTATTTATTTCCAAAGCTAGCCTTCCCACCTCTCAGCTCCTTCACAATTATCACCACCATCTTATAAATTAAGCCTCCACGAAATCTTCCACATGTATAAATATCTGCCCCCTTTGAACTTAATTAAGTAATTGATCACCAGATAGAAATACTGGGCCAAACTTAATCCTAAGTACACTTGCATTGTTGCATGCATTAATCTACCATTTCTCGATAATCTTATTTCACCTTTTGTTATTTGAGTTAACCAATTTTTTTTCTAGGTGCGGTACAATATAGATTGAATGTCAATGTCATTTAGTAGAGCTTTGAATTGATAGATGATGTACACGTTGTTGGATTTAAAAGGTAAATGAAATATGAAGAGTTGAGACTTTCATAAAAAGTTTTGAATTTTATGAAAAGTTGTGACCTTTATGATGAGTTATGACTTTTATGGAAAATAATGACTTTTATGAAAGATTGTGACCTTTACAAAGGGTTGTAACTTTTGCAAATAGCTCTGGCCTTTCTTATAAGGAACAATAAACATTTATTTACACTACTCTTTGTTGTCTATAAGTTGACGAATATCCTCTCATTTTAAAACAACGAAAATTTTGGACTTCTTCTTCTTCTTTAACACAAATAAATATTCGTTTACTTTACTCATGTTAAGTGGCTCATTGACACCATTATTTTTTTTTATCAATACACTGGATAAAATCTTTATATCCTGAGGGAATCTATTACTTTAAACATCGAGTACTAGAAGTGAATAATTTCGTTAAGGGGACACTGTGCATTCAATGGGTTCGATTTTTTTCTTTCTATTTCATTCTATTGCTATAGATCCTGTTATGTTTTTTAAGTGATTAATTTATGCTTATGTTATTAATTCTTGTTTTTGAGTACATGATTTAAACTTTCTTGTTTATATTTGTACAAAGTTATTGTTATAAGTATTTGTTAGTATAGATTATGTAACACACATTAATTGAGTATTCATG
This sequence comes from Solanum pinnatisectum, assembly GCA_035578085.1. Taxonomy (NCBI): domain Eukaryota; kingdom Viridiplantae; phylum Streptophyta; class Magnoliopsida; order Solanales; family Solanaceae; genus Solanum; species Solanum pinnatisectum. The sequence continues at coordinate 52,171 of JAWPEI010000107.1, forward strand.
AAATTTCCTCTACCAAAATTTTTGAGGTACAATAAAAAAATCTCTTAAAGTTCTGTACTACCATCTCTTGAAGACAAACTTCAAATTTGGTATGTCATTGTAAGGTCATAATGATCGTAAAAACCTTATCGTACCTTGATGTACAAAGTGAACCAGCAAAAGAAGACAAGAAATAATAAATTTTTGAAATGGCTTCTAGGATGTTATGTCGGATGACCTATAGAGGAATATGACTAGACTGGAGCCTCTTTTAATCCCATAGACCTAGATAACTACAGAATAAATTAATTGTTCATATCCAATATGAAGTATGGATAGATTCTCAAGCTTACTGCAAGTTCTCAATAATATTCTTCAAGTAATATATGTGTTTATCGATACTGCAATTAGAATATAAAGATATTTTCAAGTTGAACTCCACTACTTTGGTATGCTGATTTTTAAAAAGCATGCAAACAAACAAAATAAATTTGTGTAATACTTTTTTCTTTCAAGTATATATGACAAGTTGAATTGTTGTCCAATATGATACATTCTATCTTTAATTTTTCATTTTAATAATTTATTATGATACATTTACATTAGGAACTTTAAAATAATAAATGTAAAACAAAAGATAGGGCTTAACTTTCTACACATTAAAATTAGAAAATTTGTTTACTTTTTCAGCCTATTAAAATTTATTTATCCTTTCATAAACGAATATTTATTTAATATAAAAATTAATTTCTCTGGCTGATGTTCATTTAATTCCCTAAAAATATCAAATAGTAACACTTACCGGAAGCAAAATGATAAATTATAAAATTATTATTGTTCGCTACTACATAATTTTATATGTAAGATAATATAGTGTTTTAATTTTAATGACTGATAGATTTTAATTATTTTATAAATTCCGTGAGATTGAATTCCCGCTAGAGGTGCGGGTAATTTTTTTAGTTTAGTATAAGAATGCCTGCTATCTAAGTCCTTCGTTTCAATAAATAATTAATCACCAAATTACCTAAAAAAATTGGAGCAAATAAATCATGTATTATCCAGATTAAATTAAAGACAATTTGCATGTATTCTCTGGTTGTAGTTATGCTAGAACTCTATAAGCGTATGAAGAAGACTTATGGAGTTGATACAAATAGATACAATTACACTAATAGGATATGTATACTCTTTAGTAATAATTATGTTTTCTAGTTTTTCCATTTGAGTAACAGAATACATTATAAGCATTCCTCTAATAAAAAATGGTTTAGATTTGTTTCGTTATACCCAAATGTTTAATCCATGGTTAAATCTTTTTCCTCTTTCTCTCTTTTCTATGGTCAGATAAACATTCCTAATTCCCTTCCATTTAATTTTTGGATCTATCAAGAATATCATAAAAGAAATTCAAACACAAATCCAAACAGAAACACAAAACTTACAAGGTGATCTCCATTATCAACTGAAATTAGAACTAACACGACTAGTTCTTCACAAAAAGATGTACACATCACAACATCAATCCAAAATGTATGTTTATCTTATGGATGGAACTACATTAAAGACTGGCTACTATATGGATAGATTACAAAAACATTAGATTCAAGTTTCTCCTCTATGTATTCTTCAAGAAAATGCATGAAACTAAAGAGCACCTATTGTTTCTTTTGTTGTTACAAATTCATTATAGCTGTGAATGCTCAATTGGATTGGTATACAAAGGAGTATAGGAGATTGGCAAGAGGAGGTTAGATGGATAAGTAGATGTGTAAAGAAGAAATCTTGTATCAGTGGTATGCTCAACTACTTGTTTGTTTGTTATGGTTGTATCTGTAATAAGGGAAAGAAGCATGCTCAGATTTTATAAAAGACATTATCTGGCTAATTGAGTGGGCAAATAAATGGCTATCCATGTTTATTTCAAAGGACAGAAGTCAAGGAAATGACAACCACTACTTAATCATCTAGAACTGTAACACCCCAACTTTTCGAAACTTCTAAATTAACTCGTACATTCGTGGAAAGATAAAGAGGGAAAGTAATGAATTAAGAATGATGTGGTATGCCATATTTTAAGTGTTCAAGGGTTGTATCTCAAGTTTTGAAGTTAGGTAAGTGGCAAAATAAAAGTTGGCGAACGTTAGTGTAAGTTCCTTTTTAAAGATTTCTCTGAAATTTGGTAAAATGTCTTGGAGGTTTTATCCAAATCTATAAAGATTTATGGGCCCCAAGGCCTATTAAATCAAAGGTCTACGAGTCTAGTTTCCAGCGCATCAAACCGTTTGTCTATACGTCTTCAGAATATAGAGATATTCGCATTTTTGCGAGACTGCACAAGTAGGCATGTGAGGTGGGGCCCTAGGTCAGTGGAACTTTTTAGGTCATGGCAGATAACCCAGTAGACCTCCTCAGCAGCAAGATTGACTTTTATCCAGTTCGCTAGCCCCTTTCCTTTAGAGCTGCCAGAGTTGGGAGGTTTGTTAGCTTTTGTTGTATATATATTTATGGGTAGGATGTGGCCCTGTCCCGCCAATCTTTACTACTCTTAGAGGCTTGCAGACTAGTGTGTGGGGTGTATGGTTACGTTATAGCCGTGCTGGCCTAGTTTTGTTTATTTATTGTAGCTTGTTAGCTGTTTAATGTATTGCCTTTATATATACCTCCTTTCAGTTTTGGTATAGAGATCATGGTGGTCTCAACGGCCCAATCAAGACTTTTGTTCTAGTTGGCTATTTCTTTATATGAACTCTTGGGAGTAGCTGTTTCTTTTATAGATCTGTTGAAAGGCCTTACTTTCCAAGGGATTAATTTTAAGCTGAGATACACTTGTTTGTTTTCTTGATTGCGTGTGGATGTCATGCACTATTAGCAAATGGTTTAGCAGGAATGGCTTAGGCTTGAGTTTTGGCATTAGTAGCCAGTTGCACCCCTTGAGTTTGGGGCGTGACAAGCTTGGTATTAGAGCAACGTCGTATCTTAGGGAGTCTGCAAGTTGTTTCTAGTAGAGTCTTGTTTATAAATGTATTGTGCACCATATTCGATAAGTTAGAAGTTACTGGGCATGTTAGAATGACTATCCTTCTTTTTCTTACCACGTGCTATAGAGCGGTGTCTTAAGGGTTGAGGTTTCTGGCTTATAATTGCTATTTGTATGCAGATAAATATGGATGACACCAGATAGACCTCAACTAGCCAGGGGCTAGATACAACTGTAGGCGAGGGTAGTGACAAGGTACCACAGGTATAGGTAGCCTATTGTGAGACCCAGGGGGAGACATCTTCTCAACCTCCTATAGCTTCTTCACCACTTAAGAAGCCTCTAAGGGCTACAAGACCCCAGCTTCACCAACTGTACCACCTCTAGTTCCTCCTATTCCATCTGATTAGGATTTCAATAGTGCAGTATGTATGTTAGCACAGTTAGTAGTTGCACAGCGCCAGCCGGCTGCGCTAAATGTTGCTGGACCTTCTGAAGGGTTTGGAAATTTGAGTGTTTATGAATTTCTTGCCTTGAATCCTATATAGTTCACAAGGACAGATCGCAGAGAGGATCCTCAACACTTTGTTGATCAGCTTCATAGGATCTTCAGAGTTATGCAAGCCTCAACGACTGAGTCAACTAAGTTAGCAGGAGTTAGATTGCATGATGTTGCAATATTGTAGTACGATAGTTGGGAGAGATCTAAGGTAAAAGATGCATCTCTACTCACTTGGGATAGTTTTACAGAAGCCTTCATAGATCACTATTTGCCTCGAGAGATAAGGGATGCCCGGGTGGACCAGTTTCTGAACCTCCGACAGGGCAACATGAGTGTCTGAGAGTATGGGCTGAGATTTGATTCATTGGCTAGATATGCACAAACATTTGTTGATACGATACATGACAGGGTGCATAGATTTATGGGAGGGCTTGACTCAAACTATATTGATGCTTATTCTACCATTGCAATAAATGATAATATGGATGTCTCATAAATTTAGGCCTTTGCACAGTTTATAGAAGATCACCGATATCTACATTATATGAGTGAAAGGGTCGAGAGAGAGAGAGAGACAGAAGAGGGTTAGGCTTGCTAGTTCACAAAGAGATTTTCAGGGTAGTCCTAGACCTCGATATTCTAGTAGGCCACCTAGACCTCCACCATAGCAGCTCCAGGGTAGTAGATTCTATTGTTAGGGACAGTCAGGCCTATGTGAGGGTTCACAAGCATTAATTTTTTAGCAACGGAGGAGTTCAGGACAGGCTATGACTGCCCCATCGCTTTGCACTACTTGCGGTAGGATGCATAGTCCCACATTTATTATTCCTATGGATATGAGGGGCACGGGTGGAGGAACTTCCCGACCATAGGTCAGGGTGGTATCGGTCAGTCGACCGGGTTAGTAGTAGGTTCCTCCTCATCAGCACAGTGTATAGGGCATGGACCCCAAACTTCAGCAGGTAGAGGTATATGTAGACGCAGAGAGTGAGCATCTAGTTTTGGTAGTGGCCAAAACCGTACATATTCACTAGCCAGCCGATTGGACTTAAGAGTCATCACCAGATGTTGTGACAGGTGCATTGATTATTTGCACCCATTGTGTTTATGCTTTAATGGATCCTGAATATACTTTGTCTTATGTTACTCCATTTATTGCGGGGAAGTTATGTATAGTAGTAGAGTAATTAGATCGACCCTTTATTGTATCTACACCAGTTGGTGAGTCTATTATTAACATGAGAGTCTTCGAGGTTGTACGGTAGAAATTATCGATCGACAGACCTCTATAGACCTGGTAGAGTTAGAAATGGTTGATTTCTTTGTCATTATGGGTATGGACTGGTTATCATCTTGTTATGCTAATGTTGAGTGCCGAACAAAGATTGTTAGATTCCATTTTCAAGGAGAGACAGTTCGGGAATGGAAAGGCAATACATCAACACTGAAATATAGGTTAATTTCCTATCTTAAGGCAAGGAGAATGATTAATAAGGGTTGTAGTTATCATCTTGTTCATATTCTTGATATAGATGCAGAACCATTGAGTCTTCAGTCTATTCTGGTAGTTAATGAGTTTCTAGATGTATTTCCTGATGAGCTTCCTGGTATCCCTCCAGAATGGGAAATTGATTTTTCTATCGATATGCTACCAAGTTCACAATCCATATCTATCCCTCTTATTGAATGGTTCCTGCTGAACTAAATGAGTTAGAGGATCAACTGAAAGACTTGATGGATAAAGGCTTTATCAAGCCTAGTGATTCACCATGGGGTGCGTCAGTGTTATTGGGGAGGGAGAAAGATGGCTCACTGAGGATGTGTACAGATTACAGACATCTGAATAAGGCAACTATAAAGAATAAGTATCCCCTTACGAGGATCGATGACTTGTTGATCAGTTACAAGGTTCTAAGTGCTTCTCAAAGATTGATTTAAAATCAGGGTACCACCATGTACGAGTTTTGGAGAAAGACGTTTCGAAAATAGCTTTTAGAACCAGATATGGACAATTTGAGTTCTTGGTAATGCCTTTTGGATTAACTAATGCCCCAACATTGTTCGTGGACTTGATGAATAGTATATTTAGTGTCACGAACCAAGGGTACCCCCTAGACGTAACATGGGCTACTTGACCCCGAAGGGGTCTCATACAAGCCCTTAGCTTCAGAATAACATAAGATCATAGAAAAGTAGGGGAAAATTTAAAACTTTCTTTTTATACAATCGAAAACATTTTCATAAGCAAGCGAAAGTCTTTACTACATCTTTGTCTCCAACCATCTATTAAAACTCATGAATAAATGTCTTAGGACGCAGCCCATATAAATTCTAAAACATAAAGAAAAGACATAAATGGGATAAGGGTTTGTCCTCGAAGCTATGAGGACTTACCAACTCTTCAACTCTTCTAGATCCTTGAAAGCTAGCCTCCAAAGCAACTCAAGCCTCCAACACTACATTTGGTTAGAAGGTAGGCAATGTGCGTTAGTACAAAATGTATTACGTATGAAAGCTAGCACAACATCATAAGAGCATCTCAAATGGTTAGTCAACATAATACAAAAGCATAAGAGACAATAAAATAGTCATAACATAATCATCATAGTCATAGCATAATAGCATAATCATCATAGACATAGCATGGTCTCCAGCATAAGCATCATATAAACATAAGTCAACATAAGACATAGTAAATGATCATAGGAGATAAGTCATAGCCACATAAGCATAAATAGACTCTTGGTCATCTTTACCCTCACAGTCTAAGTGCATGGTTAAGTCATAAGTCTTTCTACCATAAGGGCACCATACTTCTAAGTAACCCCAACACACACTTGTGCAATATATGAAAGGCATCCCATACTACCCTTCACACTAAGCATAGCCTTGAAGTCATCTTAGTCATACTCACCCTCATATGGTCTTACTTAATAGCTTACTTCATAAGGACAAAGGAACTACTACCTTAGTCAATCATGTCTTGGAAGGCAACTATGGCAACAATCCAAGCTAAGTCTATACTATGTAAGGGAACCCTTCACAACTAACCTTATGTCATACTTGTGCCATGTGTAGGTAGCATCCCATACTACTACCCACACTAAGTACTTATTTAGACTACCATGAATGTGCACTAGTTGGGGACTTGTCCCTCTTGACTATTTGCCTCTATTCATATAAGGTACTTCTCTATTTAGTACTAGGCAAGTCATCACACATGAATGAGCACAAGACATCAATTCAAGGTTACCAAGGAATAGCACCCTAATAGGCTAAACCAAGCTAATAATCTAACTAACATGATCTTACTATGCTATGTCAAGCTACCATGGAGATATACTATCATACTAGTCCAAGCTCTGCAAGGAATAACTCTCTAATAGGCTAGACCATGCTATTATCTTACTAACATAACTAGGTTAAGCTAAGCTAACTAACTTGAAAGACATACTAACATGCAAGTCCAAGCTACTCTAGGAAAGGTACAAGTGTCCTATCCTAGCTACCATGAAATAGTCCTAAACCAACTAAGTCATGCTACCCTTACACGTGTACTAGGATAAAAATACAAGATATCCATAGGGGAGTATGATTCTCAATCCTAAGCTATCCATAGGGGAGTATGATTCTCAACCCTAAGCTATCCTGAGGAGAGTCTGAGTCCTCAATTCCAAGCTACCATGACTAACCTAACTCAAGCTACCCTTGACATGCATCTTACAATGCAAGGTCAAGCTACCCTTAGGAGAGTATGGATCCTCAATCCTAAGCTACCCTTAGGAAAGTATAAGTCCTCAATCCTAAAGCTACCATGAAATGGTCTTTGCCAAACCAAGTCATGCTAACATGAAAACATCCTAGCAAAGCTAGTTCAAGCTACCCATAGGAGAGTATAAATCCCCAATCCTAGGATACCATGACTAACTCATGCTACCCTTGACATGCACCCTACAATGCTAAGCCAAGCTATTTTTAGGAGAGTGTAAATCCTCAATCCCAAGCTATCCTATCTTGGTCTTGTCTTACTAAGTCAAGCTACACAAGAAGGGATCATATATCACAACTTCAAGCTATTCTAATCTAACAAGCTTTGATTCATTTTAGGTTATTAAGTCAACCTAGAATTCTTCTATGTGAGAGAACTTGAATCTCCTAGCATATTAATGTCTAAGTGTATAAGAGAAAGAGAATACACCACAAGATCACATCATATTGACTTCACCCCCAAAGCCCTAACAATGATGGCTACAAGCTCTATCACAACCCTAGCTAGAATTGGATTTTTGAGTTCACAATTTTGGGGGGGGGGGGGGGCTATGGGGGCTCCATGGGTGGAAGAACCCATGGATTATTTAGCTTCACACAACTTAAATCAAATCCCTAAAAAAAATCTTGAATCAATGGTAAAAATTGCCCTAAGCTATTGCCCTGTTCTCTTCTCTTCTTCCTCTTCTTCTTCAATTCTAAAGAGATAATTTTTTTGGAGAGAGTTTTGGGGTCTTTAGATGAATGAGTTAAAGTGATTAGTTTAGGGGTATAATAGGCTTATATAGGTAGTTAAATAACCTATTAACTGACATACATTAAACCCTAATTAATAACTAACTTAACCCCTAAACACTCAACTAAAACTAAAAGCTGAAAGCTGCCATGACTCACGCCCTGCCATCCACGGACCATAGATAGGACTACTGTCCATGGTCTTGGTCCGTGGTTTGGACCTGAGGCTTATATTTTGCAGGCCAACTTAGGCCTAACCTACGCCCATGACCTACGGGGTGTAGGTTGATCTACTGGGCGAGAATTGCAACTGTAGGTCACAAAAAAACAGCTTTTGTGGACTGTTTTGGGAGCTGTTTTGGGGTCCTCCTCAAGGACCCCTTGGGTGGTCCTTGGGGGGTCGTACCCGTACATTTAACCCCTAAACATGTCATTCTATGTACAATAACCATTTTTACAAATTTTAACCCTGATACGACACTCCAAAACCCTTACCAAAGGGTCTAGAACCCACTAGTTCAACTTACTAAATTATGGGGTTTTACATTTAGGTCATATCTAGACTTGTTTGTGGATGTATTTATTGATGATATTTTGGTGTATTCACATTTGAAAGCTGAGCATGTAGATCATTTGCGAGTAGTCCTTCAGGTTCTTCAAGACCGAGAACTTTATGCAAAGTTTTCTAAGTGTGAGTTCTGGTTGGACTCTGTAGCTTTCTTAGTCCATATTATATTAGATGAAGGTATTACAGTTGATACACAAAAGATTGAAGTCGTAAAGGCTTGGCCCAGACCTATGATTCCAACTGAAGTTTGTAGTTTCTTAGGGTTAGCTGGGTACTACAGAAGGTTTGTAGAGGGATTTTTTTCACTTTCAGCACCATTAAAGAAGATGACTCAAAAGCAGCTAAGTTCCACTGGACTAAGGCTTGCGAGCATAGTACAGGTTGACATTAACACTAGTTCTAGCATTGCTAGAGGGTTCTGAGGGCTATTGGTGTAGTGTGATGCTTCTGGTGTTGGGTTTGGATTTTTTCTAATGCAACAGGGTAAGGTTATCACATATGATTCAAGGTAGTTGAGGAAGCATGAGAAGATCTATCCTGCCCACAATTTAGAGTTGGTTGCAGTTGTGCATGTATTAAAGATCTGGAAACACTATTTGTATGGCGTTCATGTTGACATCTTCAGAGATCATAAAAACCTTCAATATATCTTTAGACAGAAGGATTTAAATCAACGACAATATCGATGGCTTGAGTTATTGAAAAACTATGACATGGATATTTTATATCATTCAGGAAAGGCGAATGTGGTAGACGATGCCCTTAGTCGAAGATATATGGGTAGTTTATCCTATTTAGGTATTGAGAAATGTGAGCTAGCGCGAGAGTTTCATCAGTTAGCTAGCTTGGGAATCAGATTGTTAGAGACAAATGATAGTGGGGTCACAATTCAGGACACAGCCATATCATCTCTAGTTGTGGAGGTAAAAGCATGACAACAGGAGGATCCAAGCTTAGAGAAGCTCAGAGCCAAGGCTTAGGATCAACAGTCTTTAGCATTTGATATAGAAGGAAATGGAGTCCTTAAATATATCGATCGATTGTGTGTTTCAGATGATGCAGGGATTCAACATCAGATTATGGAAGAGGCACATCATTCTTGTTATTCTATTCACCCTGGTTCAACAAAGATGTACCATGTTATTAAAGAGATCTATTGGTGGTACGGGATGAAGAAAGACGTTGTTGAGTTTATGGCACAGTGTCCTAACTACCAACAAGGTGAAGGTTGAGCACCAAAAGCCCGTTGGGCTAGTCCAGGAGATATACATTCCTTTGTGGAAGTGGGATGCAATTAATATGGATTTTACTACCGGATTACCTCGATCGCATCGTAAGTTTGACTCTATTTGGGTAATTGTTGACATAGTAACAAAATCAGCCCACTTCTTACAAGTCAGGGCTACTTTTCTAGCCGAAGACTATGCAGGGCTCTATATTAGAGAGATTGTTAGGCTACACGGTGTCCCAGTATCTATTATCCCTGATAGAGTAGAACAATTTACCGCTAACTTTAGGAAGTCCTTCCAGAAAGGACTGGTGACACATCTTAATCTTAGTACAACCTTTCACCCTCAGAAAGATGGCCTGGCTGAGCGCATAATTTTGACACTTGAGGATATGTTACGGGCGTGCGCGCTAGGCTTCAAGGGAAATTGGGATGACCACTTGCCTCTTATTGAGTTTGCATACAATAATAGTTATCATTCCAGCATTGGGATGACATCTTATGATGGCATCTTATGAGGCTTTGTATGGTAGAAATGTAGATCCCCCATTGGATCGTTGGAGGTAAGTGAGTGAACGTTGATTGGACTCGACTTAGTACAATAGACAGTGTAGCAGGTTAAGATCATTCGGGAGAGGTTGGTAACAACTCAAAGATGACAGAAGTCATACTCAGATGTGCGACGAAGGGACTTAGTGTTTTGTGTCGATGACTGGGTATTGTTAAAAGTCTCATGTATGAAGGGGTTATGAGATTTGGAAAGAAAGGCAAGCTTAGTCCAAGATTCATTGGGCCAAACTAAATCCTTCGGAGGCTAGGACGAGTGGCTTATGAGTTAGAATTGCCTTCGGGCAAGAATTTGTTCATCCAGTTTTCCATGTATCGATTCTACGAAAGTGCGTATGAGACACTTCTTGAGTTGTCCCAGTTGAGGATGTTCAGATCACAGAGGAGTTGTCCTACGAGGAAACTCCAGTTTCCATATTATATTGATATGTCCATAAATTGAAGACGACAGAGTGTGCTTTGGTTAAAGTATTATGAAGAAACAAGAATAAAGAAGAGGTGACCTGGGAAGCTGAGGATGGCATGAGGTCCAAATATCCTCACTTGTTTCATACCCTAGGGTGATGGCATATCAGTTTATATTAATGCTATGAGGTAAGATACCTATCTGATTTTTTTATATTGTTGCTTATTATTATGGTTGTTGTCGTTGTATTTTTGCTCGTACTGTTATTGCGGAGCTATAGTGCTTAGCTATTTATGTCATCCTATGAGACATCTAGGTTAGAATTTCTGTGTTTCAGGTTCCTTGATAGTCACATTTACAAATGATACTCTGCCTAAATTTTTGCAACTCCTCAGGACTTAACTGCGTGACTCAAATTTTTCATTCGAGGACGAATGTTTCTAAGGGAGGAAGGATTTAACACCCCGACTTTTCAAAATGTCTAAATTAACTCGTACTTTGTGGAAGACAAAGAGGGTGAGTCATAAATTAAGAATGATGTGGCATGTTATATTTTATGTGTTCAAGGGTTGTATGACAAGTTTTGAAGTTAGGAAATTAGCAAAATAAAATTTGGCAAATGTCTTGGAGGTTTTATCCCAATCTATAAAGAGTTATGGGGCCTACGACCTATCAATTCGAAGGTCTATGAGTGTAGTTTCAAATGTATCAAACCGTTTGTTCATACGACTTCAGAATAGAGAGATATTCAAGTTTTTGCGAGACTATGCAAGTAGGCACGTAAGGTGGGGCCCTAGGCCGGTGGAACTTTTTATATATCTTTGTCTTCAACTTTTTCTTTATTTTTTTTAGTTAAGAACCAAAAAACTTAGAAAACCCATTTCTAGGATCAACCAAATTATAGAGTTTCTTAACGTAAGTCCTTGTCAAAAGTTGTTCTATGTGTTGAGCTCGTCATCATGGTATAATTTATTTTATCGATTTTGTAGCATATCATACTGTGGTGTTGGGACAACAAGGGTTTGAACATATTTTAAGTTTTTGAGGTGTATTACAAACTTAAGATCAAGGTAAGACCCTTCTTTCGTCAACTCTAGCTTTGATAATCCGCAAATAGCAATTTGCGACAGAAATACATATCTTTTATCAGATTATCATGTTATCTTATATTGTTGTGTGTTGATTATGGTCCTGCCTTATTGTAGTATCGAGGGGGAAGGGGTTGTGAGTAAAAGTCGATAGGCCACGTGAATTCAGCGAAAACGGTATGTTAAGACTATTCGCTTCTTACGACATGTTTCCTTAAAGCTTAGGAGCAATGTAATTTGGTTGTTATCGTTGTTATACTTGTAGTCATTATTGTTGATTGTTGGCTGCTCGAGTGGATATAATCCTCTCTTATCAGGATTCTTATATAATTAGTAGTGTCCCTATGTTGGACACGACTTAGAGGCTATTCGTATAGGTTTCTTATAGCTAAATTGCTCACTTTTAGCCTATTGGATTGTTGTTGTTGCCATTGGGGCCATTGTGGTTAGGTACATGAATGTGATCTATTCCTAGAAGGGCTATGTTCTGCCTACGGGGCTATATTGATGCCTAGAAGGGCTATGAGTTGCCTACGGGGCTATATTGACACCTAGAAGGTCTAAGACTTGCCTACGGGGCTATATTGACACCTAAGAAGGATATATGACTACCTACGGGGCTAGGAGACTATCGATAAGGTGTATAGCCTGATTGACACCTTCTGGGATTATGGGGGCCTGCGTAGGTGGTCTTGTGTGTTGTTTGTACCTGTCGCGCTTATGGGGGCTTGGTTAGGTTGTTGGTTTATTATTTTTTATATGTTTAGATTTAGAAGAAGGTCAGTACAGTTATCTTATCCTTGATTTATTTATCGGATTACTCCCAGTATATTAGGATACCTGCTCATAGAGTATTGCCTTTCATACTCGAAACATTATACCGTATTGATGCCTCATTTCTTGGGGGGGGGGGTACTGCATTCATGCCTGCAGGTACCCGATAGACGACCTAGTAGACCTCCTCAGCAGCAAGATTGACTTCTATCCAGCTGGATAGACCCTTTCCTCCGGAGCTGCTAGAGTTGGGAGGTTTGTTAGCTTTTGTTCTATGTATTTTTATGGGTAGGCTGTGCCTTTTCATGCCAATCTTTACTACTCTTAGAGGCTTGCAGACTAGTGTGTGGGGTGTATAGCTACGTTATGGCCATGATGGCCTAGTTTTGTTGGTTTACTGTAGCTTGTTAGCTATTTGATGTATTGTCTTGATATATACCTCCTTTCAGTTTCGGTATAGAGATAATGGTAGCCTCGACGGCCTAATCAAGATGTCTATGCTAGGTGGCTATTTCTTTTTATGAACTCTTGGGAGTAGCTATTTTTTTTAATAGATCTATTGATAGGGGCCTTGCCGGCCGAGGGCTTAATTTTAAGTTGAGATACACTTGTTTGTTTTCTTGATTGCATGGTGTTACCATGCACTAGTAGCAAATGGTTTAGCAGGGTTAGCTCGGTCTTGAGTTTTGGCATTATGAGCTAGTTGTGCCCCTTGAGTTTGGGGCATGACAACAACACCCACCGTGAAGAGAAGTCGAAGATAATGCTATGAGACTCCTTAGACTGCAGATAGAATAGTACTACTTTAGATTGATATAAGAGGAACTAGGTACCCTCCCCCAATTCATTCTATTCAACATGCATTTACACATTCAAGGTCAATCTAATAGAAAGGAAGTTGTAACTTAATTTTGAGCCTATTGAGCGTGCTCCAAATTACAATGTTGGAACTTTTCCATTCTGAAGTGCCTTAGAACACTACCACGCTATCAAAAATAGATCATAACGTCAATACGGTTGTTTCAACACTAAAAATATATAAAATGGAAATGAGCCAATTCTTAAGTCAAATGGAAATGGTGGGACCTACATCAGAATTTCAGGAATTGACATAATCAAAGGGTCCAAAATAGTTCCCCCAACTTATGTTCCCAAATAAATACAAATACGGGGATCGAAATAGCCAAGTCAAGCAATATGCAATTTAATAACATTTAAGTTCAATTAAAAAATTGAAATAGGTCTGAAAGACGAGAATTTACAACAAACAAGAGTTCTCTAACAACTTCCAATCACCCAAGCATGAAGCCTCGATGATTCCAAATGCATTGAACTTTGAATCACCCAGTTTTGAGCCAAAATGAAAGAGTAATCGCCTTTTTGAAATTTACTATCATAGCTAAATCACGTCTGGTTTTTAAATAAAAGACCATACAAATTTTCTTTTCGTGATCAAGGCCCAGGGGTTCCGCGATTCAAATCAAGAGAAAGTTTCCCAATGTGAATGCGGCAAGGAGCATATGAATGCAAAGGCAAGAGAAAACAAGGTCCTGCGATCGCGACTGGTCCCCACTAAAGGAAGGTTAGGTTGATTAAGCCTTTGCAAATGTGGCCAGGACCTGAAAACATGGTGACGAATCGTTGTAGTCTCAACAAACGTGACCCAAGGTCAATGAATGTGAAGACCAAATTTGGTCTACACTAGCTAATACATATCAACTTGGTTTGGCAAGTTTCAAATCTCCGATGAGGTTTTCCAATTTTGATTGCAACCCTATGTGTAAAACCTCAAAAAAAAAAAAAAAAAAACTGAACTAAGAGGGAAAAAGTGAGAAGGGAAAACCACAGAAAGGTCTACTAGTTGTAAAAAGGACCACGATCGATCATCCTACACGTGGTTGTGCACCAAACAAAAGGTGAAAAACCACAGACTACTAGATGGTCTGTGGAGCTCCACACGGGCCGTGAAATAGATAGTGGAGGAGACACAGAACCACCATGGCTACTATGAAGGACAAAAGACCACTAGATGGTCCGTGGAACTTTATAGAGACCATGGAGTGGCCCGTAAAAAGAGGCACATGACTACCTAGACTCTATGAAGAACCACAGTCTCCTAAATTGTCCTTGGGGCTTCACACAAGTTGTGAAGTGGCTCATGAAAGAGGCTTGGAAGACTTTGAGCTTTGGGTCAACTTCAAATGATCACCTCTTTAAAAAAATTAAATTAGAGGGTCTATGACCTATCAAATTAAAGATCATGAAATCCTTTTCCCAATGCCACTAAGTTTGCCTAATTTTGAGCTCGGATTAAAATGTTATGCTCATTTTAGAAAATCCCTATCAGGCAAGGCAAGCACCAAGACCCACTAGATGGGCCGTGAAGCTCTAGATGGCCCCGTGTAGTCTCTCTTTATATAACTTTGTCAGCTTTTAAGTCAGATCATATTGGCCTTTTTCCCAATGCGTTTGGAACTTAAAATACATTATCTGGTGCTTAAACTACGTCGTTTTACTCAGTCTAAGCCGAATAATCTAGTCAGGAACTAACTAGAACTCTCATTCTCCGAAAATCATCAAACTTAGAAAGAATAGAAGAGAAAGAGGTGACAGTTTCTCCCAACAACAAGCAGAGGTGTTCTTCATGTCTAGCCCAGAATTCCCCTCTATTGGGCATCAATTTTTAGTGATCACGCGATAGTCATGCCTTTATAACCTTGGAAAGGTATATTGGGTCCTCTTGATGGATATTAGACTCCATGTTTAGCTCACGTGGTTGATGTCGGTTAATAGTACCTCCCACAGTGATACTCTTATTCCATTGACAATATTATCGGTATTTACTTCTGTACTCAATTCATCATGTTATCTTAATGATTAGTACTCGATCATTGCATCTAGTTCAACTTTCAGTTATGTCTCAGCATAACTATTTCTATGTTTAGTTTATATATTTCAGCTTAGTATTTATATCCTGCATGCTTAGTTCATTCAAAGTACTGACACATACTTTTGCACTACATCATTATATGATTTAGGTTCAGGCGCTTAGCATCCAGATTACGCTTAGTTCGACTTCCAGTCCATACTCAGCAACTTCAGTGGTGAGTCATCATTGTTCTAGGATGTTTATTTATGCTAATGGTTTAGTTAGCTCAATATCAGCTTTTAGTATTTTTATAGTTAGCTCAGGACTTGTCCCAACAACTTATCAATATTAGAGGCTTTCACACATAGAGTTAGTATTAAGTTGTTTTGGGTTGTTCCGCATTGATATTAAGTTATATTGTCACTTGAAGTTATTGTTATTTTGATGCACTTTACAGTGATGCTTTCACTTACTTAGTTGTATTTTAGTATGCTTGTGATATGCCAGAATCAAGGTTAACTTAGGGCAACTCATGATCCTAGGTCCCGTGTTGCATCTAGGGGGTAGCCTCGGGACATGAAAAACTTGGTATGGGAGCATCAGGTTCAAATGTCCTAGGGTGTCTGAAAGCCGCACTAAGTAGAGTCTATTTCATGGGTGAGAAGCGCACCACATCCATAAGGGGGAGGGTACTAGGTGTTCTAAAAAAAAACTTCCATTCTTTTGCTATTCCTATCGTGCATAAAGTGTGATTTAACTTCTCCTTTCTAATCTATCGTTATGCATTTCAAATAATGCCTCCTCGTAGAGCTAACACATGGAGTGCTAACGCAGGTAACGCTAATGCAGTTCCTCCAATACCGAACAATGAGATTATCAATGTGGAGTTCTGTAAAGCGATCCAGCTGTTAGCTCAGACCGTAGCCAACCAGACCAATCAGAAGACCCAGAGTTGAGACTTTAGTCATATGAATACGCCAGAGTTTCTAGGGTTAAAGGTTTGTGAGGACCCACATAAATTCATTGATAAAGGTCAAGGAAATTTTTGAGATAATGCAAGTGACTGGTACTTGGAGTGTTGAGCTACCATCCTATCAACTTAAGCATGTGGCTCATATCTGGTTCACGAAGTGGAGAGACAACAAGGGTGTAGATGCATCTCCTATGATATAGAAATGTTTTACTTGAGATTTTCTTGATAAGTTCTTCCTGAGAGAGCTGAGGAAGGCTAAAGCTATGGTGTTTATGAACTTGAGGCAGGGTTCGATGTCATTATAAGAATATGGACTAAAGTTCACCCAGCTCTCCAGGTATGCCCCACATATGGTGGCCGATTCGAGGGTACAAATGAACAAGTTTTTGTTTGAAGTATTCGATCTGGTAAAGACTGAGTGCAGGAATCCTATGCTATAAGGGGATATGGAGATAAGCTCAAGGAAATGGCTAAGGATAACAAAAAAAGGCTAGAACATGCAATTATGAGTACTCTCACCAGAAGTTGGGTGGTGTAAATAGCTCACGTTTTTAGCAAAGGTCTATAACCCCAACTTCTTCATTAGCTAGCTCTTAGTCCCCCAAGTTTGGATAGGATCAAAAAGAAAGGGCATCAGGCTCTAAGTCTCAGGGAAGTGCTTTAAGTAACTTGACTTTTCCATCTTGTCCAAAGTGTGGGAAGAACCATCCAAGCGATAACAAAGCTCAGTTTACAACTTCACCATAGGTTGAAGAATTGCCTTTATGCCAAACAAGGACAAGATGGTAACAAAGCTCAGTCTACAACTTCACCAGCTCCAGTGAGTCACCCTACTCAATTGGGTGCCTCATATGGTACAGGTGGTGGTCAGCACTGGAGCAAGTTGTATGCTCTTCAGGCTCCCCTGGACAAGGAAGATTCTCCTAATGTGTTCACTGGTATGTTAAAAATATTTCATTTAGATGTTTATTCATTGTTAGATTCAAGGGCTACACTCTCTTTTGTAACTCCCTATATAGAAGGAATCATCGGTGAAAGTCCATAAAATCTCTCAGAACCCTTCTCAGTCTCTACTCTAGTTGGTGACCTAGTAATAGCTAGACATGTATACATAAATTGCCCTATCATAGTTTCCAGAAATTTACCTCAGCAGGCCTTGTAGAGTTAGAAATGGGAGATATTGATATCAATCTAGGCATGGATTAGTTACATTCATGTTATGCCTCAGTCGATTGTAGAACTACAATCATTCCATTTCAGTTTCCAAGCGAGTCAGTCTTAGAGTGGAAGGATAGTAACTCAGTGCTTGTACGTCAGTTTATCTCTTACTTTAAGGCCAGTAAAATAATTTCCAAAAGGTATAACTATCATCTTTTTTAGGTTAAGGATCCAAACTATGAAACCCTAATTCTTGAGTCAGTCCTAGTCATAAATGAGTTTCCAGAAGTATTCCCAAAAGATCTTCCCAGTGTTCCTCCGGAAAGGGAAATCAACTTCGCAAAAATATCTTCTTTCGGATAGCCAACCTCTTTTGATTCCTTCTTACAGGATGGCTCAAGATGAGCTTAAGGAATTGAAATAATAATTGAAAGACCTTCTAGATAAGGGCTTCATCAAACCTAGTATCTCTCCATGGTGTGCTTCAGATTTGTTCGTGGAAAAGAAAGACGACTCTCTCAGAATGTGCATTGACTATCGTTAATTGAACAAAGTCACAACCAAGAATAAATATCCCATCTTTAGGATTGGTGACTTGTTAAACCAACTTCAAGGTGCTAGTTTCTTTTCTAGGATAAACCTCAGATCCAGCTATCCTTCAGGATTCAGTATGGTAACTATAAATTTGTAGTTATGTCTTTTGGACTAACAGATGTTCCTGCAGCTTTTCTGGACCTAGTGAACAGGGTGTTTAAACAGTATTTGGACTTGTTTGTCATTGTCTTTATTGATGATATCCTCATTTTCCCAAGGTGAGGAAGAGCATGCGACTCATCTGAGAGTTTTTCTGCAAACCCTCAAGGATCACCAGCTATTCACTCAGTTCAAAAAATGTGAGTTTTGGTTACAGTCGGTCACTTTCCTTGGCCATATGGTATCGAGCGAAGGGATTCGAGGGGATTCTCAGAAAATTGAGGCATTACTTCACTGTCCCAGACCCACATCTCTGATTGATATTTGGAGTTTCTTGGGTTTGGCCAGTTACTACATGAAGTTTGTTATGGATTTTTATCCATATCTTACCCATTGACCAAGTTGAGTTAGAAGAAGGTCAAGTTTCAATAGTCAGATGAGTGGTTGACTACATCTCTTATCTTGACTCTACCAGATAGCTTAGATGGTGATCTGGTTTATTATGATGCATCTAGGGTCGGCTTAGGTTGTGTATTGATGTATTAATGTAAGGCCATAACTTATTCTTCTAGAACACTTAAGGTCCATGAGAAGAACTACCTGAATCATGACCTCGATCTTGCATCTGTAGGGTTTGCCCCAAAGATTTGGAGACACTACTTGTATGGTGTTCATGTTGATGTGTTCACAGATCATAGGAGCTTCCAATATGTGTTTACCTAGAAAGACTTGAATCTTCGTTAGATGAGATTTCTTGAATGCCTCAAACACTATGACATGAATATGCTCTACCATCCGAGGAAGGACACTATTGTGGCTGACGCCCTCAGTAGACTAATGAGTCTGAGAATTTGACTCATTTAGGGATTTGTTTTGATAGTTTAAGTGTCCTCAATTGCCTAATTTATGCTCTAAACTAGTTTTAAAGTGTTGATTTGCAGTTATGAAGGCTAAGGAGCAAGGCAAGGACACTACCGGGGAAAAAGGAGCAAACAAGCTAAAAAAGTGAAGAAAAGTGAACTTGGTGATCGCCAAGACCACTTGGCAGTTCGCCGAACGGCTCTTTAGCTTGCCCAAATTTCCAGCGGGCCAGCCCTGGGAAGAACCAATTTGGCGATAGGAATGGGCAGTCAGCGAATCGCCAAATAACTGCGCGACTACAATTTTGATCGCCTAAGTTTATAGAATTTTGAGGACTGATGACCAATGCAAATTGGCGATGGAAGGGAGCGAAGGGCGGATCACCGACGTTGTTGGCGAGGCTCGACTTACTTTGCCCAGTGGCCTTTCAGGCCAAAAATTGGATAACTATAAAGTGAAATTTTAAATGAAAAGTAAAGATTTTTGATTCCCTGATTTTGAGAGTTTAAGTTTTTCTCTGATTTTTTGAGAATCCATTGTAGACTTTGAAGCTTTTGAAGCGTGAATTTGATGATTTGCAAGTGGGTTTCGGAATTTATTCAATTTAGACCATTTTAGAGACTTGGAAGCTTTTACCTAGCTTATGGCTAATATAGTTGGTAATTATTTCTCTCTTTTTATGATGTGTAGCTAAAACCCCAATTCTTGGGGTGTGATCATATTATTATTGGCTTATTTAGCTTATGGGAATTGTTGTTTAATGATTTAAATGTTGTTTTAATGTGGGTTTTATGGATAGCTGAGCAGTAATTCATGAATTGTAGTTATCATTCTTTGTGTGAGGGGCATTTGAGTACCTTTGTTGAGCTTGAACTTTCATTTGAAGCAAGTATTGTAAACTTGAAAATCTTTGATAATGGTGAGTCACAACTTGAATCTTTGAGTGCACAGTTGATCCTTGCATGAGTAAGTTGAGTCTTATTGTGTGCATTCATGATTGAGTCTTGTGTAGCACTGTTTGAGACATCCTTTTTGAATTACTGAACTTGAGTTTTACCTGAGGACAAGCAAAAGTTTTAGTTAGGAGTGTTGATGAGTCCACAGTTTGGACTTATTTAGGGCTTTATTTAGATAGATTTAGTGTCCTCAAATGTTTCTTTTATGCCAATAACTGATGTAAAATCTTTGATTTCCAGGTATTTGGATTAAGGAACAAAGCATGGACACTAATTTGCAAAAAGTAACGAAGCGAGCTAAAAGAAAGAAGAAATGAAGGAATGGTGATTGCCGAGTCCCTTTGGCGAGTCGCCACCATCTCGCCTAAAGTTCCAAGTGCCAAACTCTGAAGGAGAAAATCAAGTAGGCGAGAGAAAAGGGCAGTTGGCGTGTCACCGAGTGGTTTCGCGATTCAGAGTTGGATCGCCCAAAGTTACAGAACTAGAGGATGTTGAAGGCTAAAGCAAAAAAGCGATGGAATTGACCAAACGACGAATCAGTGAGCTGATCGGCGAGCTTGAATTATTGCACTGAATGACCCTTCGCAGCATATTTTTGGCGACTATGAATACATTTTTGAACATTTAGTCTATCATCATAATATTATTCAGGAGAGAATTTTATTAGTATTGAACTCTGAGTGTTGAGACTAAGTTCTTCCTTATCGTTGAAGAATTGAAATTTTCCATTTTTGAGAAATTGGAAGTGGATCTTTGAGATTATTCAATTTGGACCTTTCTAAAGACGAAATTAATCTTACCTAGTTGATGGAAAGACAATTTGGTAATGATTTTTATCTTTTTATGATGTCTAGCAAAAAACCCAATTCTTGGGGTGTGATTATGTGATTATGGGTTGATTTAGCTTATGGGTATTGCTAATTGTTAGTTTAAATGCTGTTTAGAAGTGATTCCAACCAATAAATATGGTTTAATTTAAAGAATTGTAGTTTCAAATGTAGTTCTACCTTTGTGTTTTTGGCTTGCTCGAGAGAGAGGTTTTAAAACCAAGATTATTGATTGATGGTCTGTGGGTATTGGATTGTCATGGGTTCAGCTCGAGACACTGAATCCTAAACTCTTTTCCACACATTCAGCTCAAGAGAGTGAATGGCCTAAGGCGTAGGCTGTTCTTATTTGCTTACTTGTTGGTGTTCGAGAGAAACTGACTTGATTTAGGGTAAATTATTCAAGAGAAAGATTTCAGCTATTTACTAACAGTTGCAATTATCCATTTGTCTATATTAGTCTATAATCGAATCACATCCCAAGAATCTGTCTCCTTGTTGTTATTTTTGTGTTATTTGCTGCTGTTGTAGTTGATAATTTCAAACCAAAATCCCCTGTTATTTGACATTTGTGTCACCCCCTAATTTGAATTATGTTTTCATTAGATAATGTCCATTCCTATGGACAATTAGAACATATTAACACTTTACTCTTGAATTTTAAACACGTACCAGTCTATGTGGGATTCGACCCCAACTCATTTAGTTGGGTTATTATGCTGACTAACGATCGTTGATGCTTAGAACTAGATTTAGTGTCTTTGAAAACGTTATTCAATCAAAATGGCGCCGTTGCCGGGGAATGGTGTTGCTTAATATTCTTTAGTTAAGTTGAATTTTTTTCTTGTTAGTTATAGTTGAATCTACTTATTTTTAGTTTTGGTTTGTGTGTTGCTTGTTTAGAACATAAGAATGGAGCATGTCTAGTATCAACGGGGACCCAATGGATCACCCTCCTTTGAGATTGATGATTCTTAGGGATAACGTCCTAATTTTCAAGCAATTGGAGGGTGAAACCATATTTGAGTTGTGGCAAAGATTTAAGGCTCTATTGAAGCAGTGCCCAACTCATGGAATTCCAAATGCAATGCTTCTGGAATGCTTCTACATAGGACTTGGCCCCAAAAATAGAATAATGGCTAACTATATCTCTTCGGGTTGTTTGATATGACAATTCTATGAAACAGCAACCCAACTCCTTGATTGTGTGGCCAAAACCAACAAGGAGACAACGAAGGACCAAGACTAGGCCACATTGTTAGGTCAGCTGGATCTCTTCGCCAAAAAGGTCATGGAGCTAGAAGTAATGTACTAGAGAAAAGATAGGTACATTCTCCCTCACGAGTGTCAAATAACGAAGAAGCAAGAGGGTGGAAAAATTGAAGGGGTACTCTCACTCATTCTACACAAAGTCGAAGAGCACGACAGAGTGTTGAAGGAGATAAAAGAGAATGTCTTAATGTTGAATCAAATGACAACCTCTCATTCCATGGTCATTCAGCTACTAGAGTCCCAAATTGACCAAGTCATGTCTTGTCTCTACCCAAGGCCAGAAAAAGAGTTGCCTTGTGACACTAAGGCAAACCCAAGGAATGCAACCTAAGTGGGGACTTGAGTCATGCTAAAATGTTAACTAAGGCGCTGTTTGGGAGGCAACCCAAGTTTTATTTGCTTTCTTTTTTATTTTGAAATAAAGGTGTGTTGATTTTGCAGGTTGAAGTGTAGAATCTGTTTAAAAGAGTGATGATTGACAAGCTAAAAGTCATGTCAGTGACTCACCGAGGAGGTCGGCTAGCCTGACTTGGACCGCCGTTGGACTCAAAGAATTTTTAAAGTGGAGTCTGTAAAACTCGGCAAGCCTAGGAGCAAATCAGCATGTCACCGAACAAGTCGGCGATTGCAATTTTATCTGCCGTTTGGACCCCTACATTAACTGGAGGTCCTGTAAAACTTGGCGAGGTAAGTTCCCACTCGGTGCGTCGCCGAGTGGGTCGGTGAGCAAAATTTATGTCACTGAATAGGAGAGAACTAGACGATTTTAAAGGCCAAAAGTTCAAAAGTTCAAAATCTTTCACATTCCCTCACTTTTAGACTTTCCAAACTCACACCTACACTACATTTTCCTATATTCTTTCTTTATTATCACATTCTAGTCGTCCATTGTGTGTTTAGAGTTAGATTCTTTGCCGCCTAGCTTTTCAACTTGTTTATTCGGCTTCTAAGGTTGGTTTTCTTAACCCCAAATTCTTATTTTGTGATTTTACTCATTTAAAAGTGATTTTATCTTAGTGATGTGTGATGTATACTTGAATGCCCGTTTTAATTTGAATATTGTGCCTAGAATACCTATATTGTTGATTTCTCAAATATTTTTCATGCTTAAAACTGATCGAAATTGTTGGGCTGTGCTAAAATTATGTTGGGTCTAGTCGGATTAAGTCTAAGTAACCTACATTTGTGCTAAATGATGTACTTGGCCCAATGATGGAGCGGTTTACGTCATTCTTAAGGGCAAAAGTCGTCAAATGGCCAAATTTGGCCAAATTGGGAGAAGTCTAAGTATCTCGAGGGCATGGGTATAATGGGACTAGGTTTAATTGATTGGGTGCGTGTTTTTTTTTACTAACATATTGCTTTATTCACCAAAAAAGTGTCAAATACAATTCCGGATAGAAACTGGCCATCTACCATCTCATAGACTTATTAGTAAACTAATCTATCTAGTTAACTTTTTACACAGAAAGAAGAAAAACCAACCAAAGGCTATTTCCTAAGGGAAGTGATTCATAGAGCTCAACATAGTTTGCCCGGATGCCTTGTTTCTTCCTTGAATGTGCAGGTACATAGCAATGTTTTTACAGGTACATTAAACTTCTACTTGTCCCCTCTTGAACCTTAGAGTGTTCCTATATTTCAAGATATTGTAAATAACCATTGCAAAGGTACAAAATACAGCTTCAACTTGAGTAGTTTTCTTCTTTGCTATCCGACTCACCCATTCTACTTCTTGTTGCCATGAACCAATACTTATATAGTTTCCCATCCATTTTAGCATTCTTGTCTAGCTTTGATTACTATAAACACACTTGAAGAAAAAATGTTCAAAAGATTCCACCTCTTGATCACAAAAAATGCATAACATTGGGACTTGGATTCCAATCTTTTGAAGTCTCTCCACTGTTGCCAATCTCTGTTGCACTGCAAGCCATATGGTGAATTTTAATCTTTGATGTATGGCTTTATGGAGAGTGATGCTCTTCCAAGAAACTTTAGGTAACTGGGGCTGCATAGCTACATAAGCTTACTGTATTTTGAACTTGTCACCCTACACCATTCTTGCCAAAGTCTGGTGAATAGAACCTTGGAAGAAATGTTGTGTCATAATACTTTGCTGGCTATCAATAATCTTCTTAACAACCTAGGATGCATTACTGGGACTGATCATCATCTCTAAATGGTTCTGTTTGATATAATAATAATGTACCCATCTGATCCACATAATGTCTTTCTTCATAGATACGACCCACATGTGTTTCAGAATAGCAACTTTGTTCCATAGCTTTAGATCAATGAATTTTAATCCTCCTGCAGATCCTGGTTGACAAATTTTGTCCCAAACTACTAGTGACTTCTTTGAGATAGAACCTTGGCCTATCCACATATATGTTCTACACACTGCTTCTAACATTTTAACCACTTTCTTTGGCAAAACAATGATTTGTGCCCAATAGCTTTGCATTCCATAAAGGACTGATTTTATAAGTTGTAACCTCCCAGCATGGTAACAATTTAGCAGACTAGCAGTTAAGTTTAGCAGTAAACTTCTCTACTAATGGTAAGCATTATGATACAGACATCATCTTTGTGGACAAAGGGACCCCTATATACTTGAAAATGAGCCTTCCTTCCAAATACCCTAGCTTTTTGTATTATGTCTAATATGATACTTTGGTTAGTACCTTCCATGTAAATAGAGCTCTTCTCAAGATTAGCCTTTAGTCCAGAAGCACATGAAAATTTATCAAATGTTTCTTGAAATAATAAAATTGAATTCATATCAGCCTCTCTGAGCATTAACAAATCATCAGCAAAACACATATGGATCAATCCAAATCTTTTGCATCTGGGGTGGAAGTGGAATTGTTTGTCATAGCTAACTGCATCATTTCCCTATGAAGGTACTCTATGTCAATAGCAAATAGGTAAGGGTACATGGTATCCCCTTTCCTTAATCCTCTTCTAGCTTGAAAAGGTTTTGTTTGTCCTCCAAACATCATCAATGAGTAGGACACAGTTGTCACACATTCTATTACCTAGTTAATGAACTTGTAAGGAAATCCCAACTTAGTGACCATAGCCCTCAGAAATTGCCATTCAAGTGTGTCATAAGCTTTCCTGATATCCACTTTCAACACACACGTAGGAGAAATCCACTTCCTAGTGTAACCCTTGAATAGCTCATGAATCAGTAGTATATTATGTGATATGCTCCTTCCTTCAATAAATGTAGACTGTGAGCTTCCAATCGATCCATTTAACACCTTCTCCATCCTATTGGTCAGTATTTTGGCAACTAACTTATATATGGATGAACAACATGCTATAGGTCTAAAATCCTTCACCACAGTAAGTGATTGCACCTTGGGGATCCATGTAACTACAGTACAATTCCGGGCCTTCATCATCTTCCCTTCTGAAAAGAATTGTTGCATAGCATCAAACACTCCGTCCTTAACCATTTCCCAATTACTAGTAAAGAATTCTATAGGGTACTCGTCTACCCTAGGACTTTTGTCATGTGGCATACTTTTTATTGCTTGATCTATCTCCACTTTTATAACCTTTTCTATCAACAATAGTTTCTGGTCCCTATTAAGGCAAGGACTTTTCTTGATCATCATAGACTTAGGACAAGGCAATTCTTTTGTACTATCACCCATAAGTAAGGTGAAAAAGACTACAAATTCTCTTTCCACCTACTTTGGTTTAGTTAATTTAACCCTATTTTCAGTGTAAATAGAGGAAATGGTATTATGAGCATTTCTAATCTTCATTTGTGCATGATAATACGTTGTATTAGCATCTCCATTGTCAATCCAACAAGCTCTAGACTTTTGTCTCAATACTTTCTCCTCCATTAGACTCCATTAATGTATTTCTACTAGCAATACCTTCTCTTGGTCAAATAAAGTTTGATCAAGTTGTTGCATAGAGATCTGATCTTGCACTCTCTCTAGTTGTTGTCTTGCATGGTTTAGATGTTTAGCATAAGAAGCCATGCATGCATTTATGACCTTCAATTCCCCCTTTATCTGCTTCAAATTCTCCCATAGAATCTGCATTGCCTTTCCTCTTCTTTTCCTTTGCCATACTTATTGTACTAGCCCCTTGAATTCAGGGTGTTCCATGATAGTTACATATAATCTAAATGGCTTAGGGTGCAAGTTAATCTGTTCCCTGAAATATACCACAACAGGTGAATGATCTAATACTCATGGTTGCATAGATTCAGCTTCAACATGTCCATTCTTCTGCAGCCATTCGAAATTACCAAAGACCCAATCAATTTTGCTATACACTTTTTATTCCCCCGTTACTTTTTGGACCATGTATAGAAGAATCCTTTTGATCTAAGTGAAGTAAGTTGTAGATTATCAACCATGTCCTTGAACCCCTGTACTTCTGCTCCTGTGACTGGCTGTCCAATTCTTCCTTCTGCATTAAGAACATTATTAAAACAACCACTAATCAACCAGACACACTGCACATTTGCACCAATATGTTGCATTTCATTCCATAGCTCTGTTCTCTGACTTAATTAATTTTTTACATAAACCAATGTGATTTTAGCTGAAAAACTAACGGCTAAGTCTTCCACTTTACAATGGACAAATTGTTCATGCACATGAAGAACCTGTACAGTAACATGTTTCTTCCATAGCAACCAAATTCTTCCAATTGCACCATGCGGATAGTTACAAAAATGATTCCATTCCTTATCAAATTTCAACTAGAGTGACTTGGCTTTCCTTTGCTTTATTCTTGTTTCTAAACATCCAAATAAACTAATTTTATTCTTCCTCAGAGAGAGTAACACCTATTTCTGTTTGTAGGCCTGATTCAGACCCCTCACATTCCATGTATTCACTTTCATGGTGGTTTGGATGTTTCAGTAGACTAATGTTCTGGTGTTCTACTCGATACATCAACATTCTAAGCTAGAAATTCAAACCTATTACTTAGACTAACCACTGGATTCAGTCCATGGTGTATAGTCTTTATAGGTGCTGTTTCTATATTTGGATCTTCAGGTTCCTCAATATTCTCATGGTCCTTACTGCTCCCTACTAGTGTGGGTTCAGTACCTCCTGGTTTGACCTGCCATTCTTGAACAATTTTCCTCCTTCTTCTTCCCCTTCTCCTCCTTCTAGGGGGTGCGTAGAATTCCCCTTCTTCTTGTCCTTGTTGAGTTTCCTCCTTTTTCCCATTGTGATTTAACCAGCACTCCTCAGTGTTATGCCAAAACTGAAAACAATCATTGCAAAATTTTGGCCTCCAGTCATAATCTACAGTTTGTCTGGGTAGTCCCACAAGGAGTTTCTATGACAATTGAGTATATCAGGGGATAAGAAATATATACCTCCACCAAAACTCACCCATAGGAAATACGATTCATGTCAGCAGAATACTTATCCTTGTATAATGGCTTTCCAATAGCACTCGCCACTTTTCTCAAAGCTTCAGCTGACCAAAACCCTATCGGTAAACCTGGAAAATTCAACCATAATGGAACCGTAGTAATGGACTATATATCCAAAACAGAATCCACCACCCAAGGCTTCAAAATGAAAGGTTTGTTGTGGTAGGTATAAGGTCCTGCCTGGACTACCTCAGTTCTTTCCTCTTTTGACGAAAATCAAAATATATAGTATGCATCAATATGGTAAAGAATTTGGGGCTTCTTCACAAAATTCCACATAGAAGTCATATACTTATCCATAGATTTCTCATATGGAGTATCACCCAGTACATAGCCAATAAGTGGTGTGGCCCAATAACTATCAGTCACCTTTATATCTTCAGTAGTAAACTTAACCACAATTTACCCATCACGTTGATGTGGCGGTTCATAAGCTAGTCCAGGTCTTTTCCCTGCCCATAGCCCTGTTTGAGTTTTCTGAGATCTAAGCCTCCATCTTGGAGCTCGTAAAAGCACTAATTTTAGAGAACTTTAATCAGTGAGGGATAGATGTTTCACTTACAGGTTTCTTCCCTAGTCTGGCCCAACACTGTTACATTCATCTTCATTTTCATCTTCCTATTCCTCCTCCTCCTGTATGGACCTAAATTGGCCAGGGAGGTAGATCCTAAAAGTTAGGGGAGAAAGAGGGGGTTGAATTTGGAATTTGGGGTTGAAAGTATGCACGTTGGGCCGTTTGGCGTGTGTAACATCTCGTAAATTGAAAGAAGTAGAAAGAGCTAGAATTATAAAGAGTTATTTTTGGAAATAATAAAAAAATCTGGAAAATTGGTTAAGTTTGAATTTTTGGTCAACTTCAAATGGACATAACTCCTAGCTCAGGATTAGTTAGGAGTACTTCCAGGTATTATTGGAAAGCTCTTGGAATAGTCTTTCCAACGCCGCAAAGTTGTGCGATTCTGAGCTCGTATGAGTGAAATATGCCCTTTGGAAGTTGGGCTATTCAAATAAGGAAATGTCCAATCCGAATTTTTAAAGGTTATTTTAGTCTTTTCCGTACCCTATTATTTTAATTCGTTTTTGGTGAATTAATTAAGGGTAAAAACTGAATTGGTTCACTTTAGGCAATTGGAGATTTACGCTAGGGTTTTTGGAGAAAGAATGCAACAGGAGAAAAGAGGAGAAAGAGCGAAGTTCGTCGTTCTAGAAGGTTTAGCTTGTGGATTTCGACAAGGGTTGATCCCTAAAGAGGTATGGGAGTTTGTCATAGGGTTGGGTTCGTTCATCCATGCGCCAATCATGTTTATTTCAGTGAAGTTCATTCTAGAAAGCTGAAAGTTGATGAATCCTGAATGGTGTTCTTGAAATTGGCCATCGTTCTTGAGTTAGGTTGAGATTGAAGAGTTCCTTGAGGTTAAAATGTTGTTTCCTTGAGTTTTTTGAGTTAGATTCTTGTGTATACATATTGGGTATCTGAATCTAAAGGGAATTTCAGAAAAAAGAAGTGAGTTTAGGATAATTTGGGGTTAGAAAATGAAAAAGGAACAAGTTGGGCAGAAACTGGGTACCAGGTCCCCGTCGCGGACCTGTTCCTCTGAAGTGTAACTTTCTCTTCATGTCATGGAGAGGTCACGAACCTCTTTACCTCAAAAGTTATTTTTCGACCAAATATTTTAATATATCTCCACGTCGCGGACTTGCTTATAGACAGTGATTTCTTGATCTTTTCTCATGTTTAACTAACTATAAACACTCCTAAACATCATGAGATCTTTCCTATCACAAATCACCATCCTTGAATCCATAATTCAATTCAAGGAAAGTTAAGAGTCAAGTCAAGAAAGTTAAGAGTCAAGTCAAGATAAGTTAAGAGTCAAGTCAAGAGAAGTTCATAAAGTTTTTCAAAAGTCTTTTACAAACGTTTTAACATGGTTATAAGACTTGAGTTTTGAGTTGAGTAAAGAGTAAAGAGCAAGGTTTGAAGTTCATGTCTTCACAAGAGTATATAGGGACTATGTAATCCCCTAGAGTTTAAAAATCTTTTCACATTTGAAAAAGAGAGGAAACTGAGATTTCCAAAAGAGCAGTTTTGCTAGTTTTTAGTTAAAGAGTAAATGTTTTCACATTTTAGCAAGAAAGGAAACTGAGATTTCCAAGAGAGCTTTTAAGCTAAGTTTTGAGTAATTATCTCAAACCAAAAAAAGAAGTTATGTTTTTAAACATATGAGCTAGTATATTTTGGAAGTATTATTGAGCACCGATATGGGGGAGAGTTCAGATAACTCACAGCCCCCATAAACCATGTAGCCATCATGGATAGTAAAGGTTCATACTTTTTAGATGAATCCTTAAGTGTGGTTTTTAGCTTAAACTAGTGGATCCACTTAGTTAAGGCATTCTATATGACGAAAAAGTATAGGACAGTTCTGGCAGCGTGGACAAGACAATGTATCACCACTTAGGCTCAGAGTGGTGGTTGTCGGTTAGATAAAATCCTATAGAAACTATATTAATTTATTATATAAGTAAAGTTAAGTTTATTATGGCATTTCTTTAATGGACTAAGTTGTTTTCCACTGCTTTACAAGCTTTTCATATATTGAATGTGTTTTATTGCTTTATATTGTGTTAAGTTATTCATGAGTTGAGAAGAGCCAAGGTAAGTGTTTCTTTCAGATTCTTTTCAAGCTTATGTTATGTTTAGCATTCCAACTCGCATACACGTACATTCAATGTACTGATGCCAGTTGGGCTGCATCATCTTATGATGCAGATACAGGTAACTAGGATCAACATCCAGCCCCTCGTTGATCAGGTTGAGCACTTAGAGTCAATTGGTGAGCCTCCTAACTTTCCGAAGGATCCTTTTTATTTCTTTTAGTGTTTTAGTTCATTAGGATGTCGTGGGTCTTGTCTTGATGTCCATATCAGTTGTTTAAGGGCTTCATAGACAGAGTTAGTGATGTTAGTTCTTGAGTCTTTACTTTTCCTTTTTCAGTTAAGTTGAGACTTGAGTTGCCACTTTGGCAGTGAATGTTATTATAATATAGTATAAGTTATATTTTGAGCAGTTCAGTTTACTTGTTTTAAAAGTATTTATCTTGTGTAAAGTCTTTCGCTGAGTAAGTAAGCCAGGCCAAGGGTTTTCTTGGGGCCAGCAATTGTTCTCGAGTGCCGGCCACATCCAGGGTGTAGGCTCGGGGCGTGACAGCGAGCTGGGTCGAGCTCGCCGAACCACTTGGTGGTTCACCGAATCCCCTTAGATCGCCTTTAATTTCTTGCAATTCTTGAGTTTGTGTTCTGTACCTTTCGGCGAGAAGCCTGAGTTCGTCGAGTGCACTCGTCAACTCACCAAAAGACTTTATTGATCACCCTTTCTGCGCCCCTAACTGCTAAAATGCACTGTAACTTCAGGCAGGCTAGTCCTTGCTCGCTGAATGTTTTCTGCGATTCACCAAATGGGCCATCCCATCACCGACATGCCAATTTTTCTAGGAAATTTTGAGCAAATCCTTTCAGGGAGTCCGATCTAGCTTGCCAAAGTGATTCGGTGGCTCGTCGACCAGATCGACGAGTCTGTCCACAACTATTTTTCTGCAAATTTTCTTGAACTATTACTAACTTTTTTTGATGTTTTAGCAGATATGGCTAGATCCAACCTAGACATGCGACCCTGTAAAAGAGCACGAGGCATTGTTATAAATGAAGGAGGTGCCAACCTCTTTAAAATGGAAGAACAAAGCCTCCAAAGGGAGGCAAGGGAAAAGGCAAGAGGCGAGCAACTGATGATCCAGAGCATAACTCTGGCAGTGAGCGAAAAGCATTTAACTCCCAAGCTGTATAATTTGAGCTAGAAGATGACCAGCCATTACAATCTCGGAGAGTAGAGATTCGTGCTAGATCTCATCTTGACTCAGCTAGAATCCCATCAGCCTCCTCTCCAGTAGATACAGTGCTAGCTCTGGCACTTTCTGTAGCTCCAGTGCCACCAGTGGTCCCTCCTCCCAGGCTACTCAACAAATTAAAAGTCCAGGGGTTGCAAACTATTTTTGTGGAGAAACCAGTTTCTACAGAGGGCTGGGAGGGTAGACACTCCACAGTGAGGGACACCCTCTATTTACATCGGTTCGAGAAAATCACTAGGCCCTGAGGCCTCTACATTCCTACATAGGTCTGGGAGTTTTATAGTGCATACAAAGAGAAGGTGCCCAAGGGGATGAAGAAGGTCAGTTCGTTCAGACCAGTGAAATCGGTCATGGTTAGGGGGAAGGAAGTCGGGTGCAATAGTGATTACATTAACACGCTACTTGACAGTGCTCTAGGTGCTACACTAGCATACGAGAGCCTGCCCACTACTTTGTCCCTGGATGACTTGAAGGCCTGGCTTGCACCGTTGATTTTGGATACAACCCCATGGTGGATCGAGGTAGGGGCCCCCATTGAGAAGAAGGACATAAATATTGCTGCTCAGTTCTGGTTTGGCTTTATAAGTAGCACCATCATGCCGTCCCAAAATGAGTCTTTCCTCTGCCACCCAAAGGAGGCCTGCCTTGGGTCGATCATATCCAAAAGTAGCATCAACATGGGACTTATCATAGAAAATGATATGGCAATGAGGGCCAAGCAGAGCTAGACCACCCTACCATTCCCGATGCTGATTATAGATCTGTGTCGGCGTGTTGGTGTTCCTCGTGATGAGATGAGAGATTTTGAGGTCACCCCTACATCCTCCACTGATATCCGGCATATAGAGGCCGAGTACACTCGAAAGAATGCATATAGGGGGAGAGCAGCTCCGGTGGATACATTCCTGGAGATTGACGTAGAGATGATTTCTGGAGAGGCATCCTTTCCTACTCTGGCCTCCGGTCCTTCAGGTATTTTTGCCCCCACTTCTTCCTCCCAGGCTTCTAGTGCTTCTACCTCTTCCTAGCCCAGTAGGATTACTCAGGCTATGATCCTGAAGATGGGGCACCTGGCTCATTCAGCTGATGTAAGGGATACCCAATTAGAGGCTGCAGTCCCATGGATGATTGAGAGTGCCATCCTTGCCGCAGTGACCCTTCTCGAACTTTTGTTGATGATTTGACTGTGAGAATCACAGCATGTGAGAGTAGACAGCGGAGTCTTCTGAGGTGACAACTTTGAAAGCTAAGGTCGCAGATTTGAGGAAGGACGTGGACTACTAAAGTCTACAAACTTCACTTCCCTATTGGAGACAAATGATGATGTTGATGCCTCGCTGACTTCTGAGATTTCTTCGGCCACCACAGGTGATGTACATCGGGATGATATGGCAGCTGATGAGTCAGAGGCATAGAGTTAGAAAGAGCAGATAGATTTGCGAGATGATGAGGTTTAAGCTGACCTGACTGACCTTGAGGAAGCGATGTTCGAGACTGCGCCAGACTTCTTTGACAGACACCACCATGGGTGGGTCCAATGGAGCTGGTACTTCTGAAGTGACTCCGGGCACTGATGCCCAAGATCAGAGTGTTACTTCAAGCACTGATGCCCCGACAAATAGAGCGACTGCACAGATAGGACTTTTCTTTACCTCCCTTTTGTCCCTTTTTATAAGTTTTTTTTTTATGTTTTCTTGTATTTGAGGACAAATTGCTTTTGTTTTGTGGTGGGGTGAGGTATTTCCATACCCTATTTTTGTGATTAGTGTTTTGTTCATAAATTGGGTTTTGTGCTATAAATTGTGTTTTGGAACTGTGTTTGTGGATATTTGAGCTTGTGGATCCTTATTTTAATTGCAAATGATTTTTGACCCTTTTTGAAAGTTTTGCCACCTCCTATGTATTTAATTATGATTGTTCTTGTGCAAATTTGAGTGTCGGTTGTTATCAATACAGATGACTTGAATAGTGCTCATAATCGAATAAAAATAAATGTGCGGCTATGATGAGGACAAATGAAGTTACATAGACAATATGTGAACTTTTTGTATTTCATTGTTACTAGCCAGTTTTCGAATGAGTCTCTTGTGATGATCATTGCACACTAGTGAAAGTGTGGAGTCTTATTTGATATTTCGTGCCAATGCCTTGTCTGATAAGCTTATCGTGAACCATGTGTGATGAGACCTAGAATTTACCTCGTTGGCCCTGTTGACTAAGTGATGCAAGCTCTTGAAGTCATCTTAGGAAGCAATTTTTAAAGAGTGAAACAATTTGACATTATACCTCTTTTGTGGCCTACCTTGTGAGTGTGTGAACTTCGCTTGAACACCCTTTGAGCCTTAACTTCTTTCTTGGAAGAAACTTGATGTAATTGTGACCTTTCTTTATCCTTTCACCCTTAATCCTCATGAAATGTGGTTTGGTTGAATAGCCAACTTAGGCCAAAAGCCTAAGTTAGGGTGCGGTGGAAAGAGAAGGTAAATCAAGAAATGTGAAGAAATTCCCACTCTACCCATGGTTTTGAAAAATATGGAACCCCTCCATGCAAAAAAAAAAAAAAAGAAAAAAAAATAAAAAAAAAAAGAAAAAGTGGTGAAATAAAGTTGCAAAAGAAAATTAGGTGTACGGTATTCCATGGAAAGTGAATAATGGGGTGACTTTTGAGCATGAATGAGAATGATGAAGAAAAGGAAAGAAAGTTTTGTTCATACTAGATTGCATGAGGATAGCAGCCACTGAGTCTAAATGACCATACCTTTACACTCAGCCCCGTTACAAGCCTTGAAAAGACCTTTTTGATCTTGAGTGAGCTGAAACAAGTGTTGGTTGGAAAATAAGGGCAACCCTATGGGTGGAGTCATGCATGTGTTCATCTTTGTGAGCATAAGAGTTGTTGTTGATTTCAAAACTATTAATTGTTGAACCTTTGTGTGTGAATATGGAATAATTCTTTGTGTTAGGGGAATTTGAGTACCATTGTTGAGCTTGAACTTGCATTTGTAGTGAGTATTGTGAACTTGAGAATCTTTGATAATGGTGAGTCACAACTTAAATCTTTAAGTGCCTAATTGATCCTTGCATGAGTTAATTGAGTCTTTTTGTGTTCATTCATGATTGAGTCTTGTGTAGCATTGTTTGAGACATTCTTTTGGAACTACTGAACCTAAGTTTTACTTGAGATAAATCAAAAGTTTAAGTTTGGGGTGTTGATGAGTCCAAGATTTAGACTCATTTAGGTCTTTATGTGGATAGATTTAGTGTCCTCAAATGCTTCTTTTGTGCTAATAACTGATGTAAAATCCTTGATTTCTAGGTATTTGGATTGAGGAACAAAGCATGGACAGTAATTTGCAAAAAAGAACGAAGCGAGCTAAAAGAACGAAGAAATGAAGGCCTGGTGATCGTCGATTCCCTTTGGCGAGTCGCCGAGTGGCCACCATCTAGCTTAAAGTTCCAGTGTGCCAAGATCTGAAGGAGAAAATCAATTTGGTGAGAGAACGGAGCATTCGGCGTGTAACCGAGTGGTTCTGCGATGCAGTGTTTGATTATCCAAAGTTACAGAACTTGAGGATGCTGAAGGCTAAAGAAAAAAGTGGATGGAACTCACCTAACGGCAAATCGGTGAGCCCGACTTACTGCGCCGAATGGCCTTTCACAAAATATTTTTGATGAGTATAAATACATTTTTGGACATTTAGTTTATCGTCATAATCTTATTCAGTAGAGAATTTTATTAGTATTGTACTCTGAGTATTGAGACTAAGTTATTCCTTATCTTTGAAGAATTGAAGTTTTCCATTTTTTAGAAATTAGAAGTGAGACTTTGAGATTCTTCAATTTGGACCTTTGTAAAGACGAAATTAATCTTACCCAGTAGATGTTAACATAATTTGGTAATGATTTTTTTATCTTTTTATTATGTCTAGCTAAAACCCCAATTCTTGGGGTGTGATTATGTGATTATGGGTATTGATAATTGTTAGTTTAATTGCTGTTTAGAAGTGATTTCAATCAGTAATTATGGTTTAATTTAAAGAATTGTAGTTGCAAATATAGTTCTACCTTCGTGTTTTTGGCTTGCACGAGAGAGAGGTTTTAAAACCAAGATTATTGATTGATGGTCTGTGGGTATTGGGTTGTCATGGGTTTAGCTCGAGAGACTGAATCCTAAACCCTTTTCCACACATTCAGCTCGGGAGACTGAATGGACTAAGGCGTAGGCTGTTCTTATTTGCTTGCTTGTTGATGTTGGAGAGAAACAGACTGGATTAGGGGAAAATTGTTCAACAGAAAGTTTACCTCCTTAATAGTCCTACCTATTCACTAATTTTCAGCTATTTATTAAAAGTTGCAATTACCCACTTGTCTATATTAGTCTATAATCGAATCACATCCTAAGAACCTGCCTCCTTATTGTTTTTTGTGTTATTTGCTGCTGTTGTAGTTGATAATTTCAAACCAAAACCCCGTGTTATTTGACATTCGTGTCACCCCTAATTTGAATTATGTTTTTATTCGATAACATCTATTCCTGTGGCTGATTAGAACATATTCACACTTTACTCTTGAATCTTAAACACATACCACTCCCTGTGTGATTCAACCCCAACTCATTTAGTTGGGTTATTTTACTGACTAACGATCGTTGATGCTTAGAACTGGATTAAGTGTCTTTGTAATGTTATTCAATCAAAATGGTGCCGCTGCCGGGGAATGGTGTTGGTTAAGATTCTTTAGTTAAGTTGAATTTTATTCTTGTTAGTTATAGTTGAATCTACTTATTTTTAGTTTTGGTTTGTGTGTTCCTTGTTTAGAATAGAAGAATGGAGCATGTCTAGTAGCAACGGGGACCCAATGCATGACCCTTATTTGAGATTGACGATTCTTAGGGATAACATCCTAACATTCAAGCAATTGGAGGGTGAAACCATATTTGAGTTGTGGCAATGATTTAAGGATCTATTGCAGCAGTGCCCAACTCATGGAATTCGAGATGCAATACTTATGGAATGCTTCTACAGAGGTCTTGGTCCTGAAATAGAGTAGTGGCTGACTATCTATCTTCGGGTTGTTTGATACGACAATCCTATGAAACAGTTGCCCAACTCCATTGTGTGGCCAAGACCAATAAAGAGACAGTGAAGGACCAAGACTTGGCCACATTGTTAGGTCAACTAGATCTCTTGGCCAAAAAGGTCATGGAGCTAGAAGTAATGTACCAGAGAAAAGATAAGTACATTCCCCCTCACGAGCATTGAAGAACGAAGAAGTAAGAGGGTGGGAAAATTGAAGAGTTACTCTCACTCATTCTACACAAAGTAGAAGAGCACGACAAAGTGTTGAAGGAGATAAAAGAGAATGTCTTAATGTTGAATTAGATGACAACCTCTCATTCCATGTTCATTCACCTACTAGAGTCCCAAATGGACCAAGTGTTGTCTTGTCTCTAGCCAAAGCAAAAAAAAAGGGTTACCTTGTGACACTAAGGCAAACCCAAGGAATGCAACCTAAGTGGGGAAGGCGCTGCTTGGGAGGCAACCCAAGTTTTATTTTCTTTCTTTTTTATTTTGAAATAATGGTGTATTGATTTTGCAGGTTGAAGTGTAGAATGTCTTTGAAAAGTGATGATTGGTGAGCTAAAAGTCCTGTCGGCGACTCACTGAAGAGGTCGGTGAGCCCGACTTGGATCGCCGTTGGATTCAAAGAATTTTGAAATTGGAATTTGTAAAACTCGGTGATCCCAAAAGAAGATCGGCGTGTCACCGAATAGGTCAGGGAACACGATTTTGTCCACCATTTGGACCTCATATTAACTGCAGGTCCTGTAAAACTTGGCGAGGTAAGTTCCATTCGCTGCGTCGTCGAGTGGGTCGGTGAGCAAAACTTATGTCGCCGAATGGGTGAGAACTGCACGGTTTTGAAGGCCAAAAGTTTAAAAGTTCAAAATCTTTCACATTCACTCACTTTTCAACTTTCCAAACTCACACCCGCACTACAGTTTCCTATATTCTTGCTTTGTTATCACGTTCTAGTCATTGATTGTGTGTTCGGAGTTGGATTCTTTGCCGCCTTTCTTTACAACTTGTTTATTCGACTTCTAAGGTTGGTTTTCTGAACCCCGAATTCATATTTTACGATTTTACTCCAAGTGATTTTATCTTAGTGATGGGTGATGGGCTTCTCTAATCATAATTGTATACTTGAATGCCAATTTTAATTTGAATATCGTTCCTAGAATGCCTATATTATTGATTTCCCAAATATTTTTAGTGCTTAAAATTGATCGAAATTGTTGGGTTTTGCCAAAATGATGTTGGGTCTAGTCAGGTGAAGTCTAAGTAACCCGCATTTGTGCTAAATGACATACTTTGCCCAATGATGGAGCGGTTGATGTCATTCTTAAGGGAAAAAGTCGTCAAATGGTCAAATTTGGCCAAACCTAGAGAAGTCTGAGTATCCCGGGGACATGGGTGTAATGAGTCTAGGTTTAATTAATTGGGGTCATGTTTTTATTTTGTTTTCTGGGGCAATAGGGTTGAATTTGGAAGTTGGGGTTGAAAGTAGGCACGTTAGGTGAGCTAGGTCGAGCTCGCCGAACCACTCGACGGTTTCCGAATCCCCCTAGATTTCCTTTAATTTCTTGAAATTCTTGTGTTTGGGTTCTATAACTTTCGGCGAGAAGCCTGAGTTCACCAAGTGCACTTGGCGACTGCCGAAAGTCTTTGATCGCTATTTTTACGCCCCTAACCGCTAAAATGCACTGTAACTTTTGGTTGGCTAGTCCTTGATTGCTGAATGGGATTGGCAATTCACCGAATGGGCTATCCCATCACCGACATGCCAATTTTTCTAGGAAATTTTGAGCTGATCCTCTCAGCGAGCCAAAGTGATTCGGTGACTCGTCGATCGAATCAGCGAGTCTGTCTGCAACCATTTTTCTTCAAATTTTCTTGAACTATTTCTAACTATTTTTGATGTTTTAGCATATATGGCTAGAACTAACCTAGATATGCTGCCTCGTAAAAGAGCACGGGGCATTGTTATAAATGAAGGAATTGCCAACCCTCCTAAAAAGGGAAGAACAAAGCCTCCAAATGGAGGGAAGGGAAAAGGCAAGAGGCCAGCAGCTGAGGTTCCGAAGCGTAACTTCGACAGCGTGGAAGAAGCATTTAACTCCCAAGCTGCATTATCTGAGACAGAGGATGACCAGCCATTACAATCCCAGAGGGCAGAGATCCGTTCCAGATCTCATCTTGATACAACTAGAGTCCCAACAACCTCATATCCAACATATACAGTTCCAGCTCCGGCACCTCCTGTAGCCCTAGTGCCACCAGTGGTCCCTCCTCCCAGGCTAATCAACAGATTAAAAGTCGATGGGTTGTGGACTATTTTTTAGGAGAAGGTACTTTCTACAGAAGGCCTAGAGGGTAGATACTCCACAATGAGGGACACCCTCCATTTCCACCAGTTCGAGCTGTTCACCAGACCCCGAGGCCCCTACATTCCTACATGGTTTCAGGAGTTTTACAGTTCATATGGAGAGCTGGTGCCCAAGGGGAAGAAGAAGGCCAGTGCCTTTAGACCGGTGAGGACGGTCATGGTTAGGGGGGAGGAAGTCTGGTGCAGTAGTGATTACATTAACACTATACTTGATAGGGCTCTAGGTGCTACTCTAGCATATTAGGGCCTGCCTA
Organism: Solanum pinnatisectum; assembly: GCA_035578085.1. NCBI lineage: Eukaryota > Viridiplantae > Streptophyta > Magnoliopsida > Solanales > Solanaceae > Solanum > Solanum pinnatisectum. The sequence goes on from JAWPEI010000107.1 coordinate 91,408, forward strand.
CTACTCAGTCCCTGGATGACTTGAAGGGCTAGAATGCACCATTGGTTTTGGATACAACCCTGAGGTGGATCGAGGCAGGGGCCCCCATTGAAAAGAAGGACCTGAATATTGCTACTCGATTTTGGTTTTGCTTTATAAGTAGCACCATCATGCTGTCCCAAAACGAGTCTATTCTCCGCCACCCTAAAGCGGCCTTTCTTGGGTCGATCATATCCAGGAAGAGAATCAACATGGGACTTATCATAGAGCACGAGATGGTCATGATGGCCATGTAGAGCCAGACCTGCCTACTATTCTCAGTGTTGATTACAAAGCTGTGTTGGCGTGCTGGTGTTCCTCGTAATGAGATAAGAGATTTTGAGGTCACCCCTACATTCTTTACTAATATTCGACATATAGAGGTTGAGTACACTCGGGAGGATGCATATAGGAGGAGAGAAGCTCCGATTTACACATCCCCAAAGATTGATGTAGAGTCGATTCCTGCAGAGGCATCCTTGCCTACTTCGGCCACCGAGACTTCAGGTATTTCTGCTCCCACTTCTTCCTCCCAGGCTCTTGGTGCTTTTACCTCTTCCCAGCCTGCTAGGATTATTCAGGCTATGATCCTGAAGATGGGGCACGTAACACATTTGGCTGAAGTGAGGGCTACCCGACTAGAGGCTGCAATCCCATGGATGATTCAGAATGTCATCCTTGCTGCATTGACCCCCCTCCGGACTTTTATTGATGATTTGATTGCGAGAATTGCAGCTTGTGAGAGTCGACAGGGGGAGTCTTCTAAGGTGACAACTTTGAAAGTTGAGGTCACAGATTTGAGGAAGGACGTGGACTACTTGAAGTCCACAGACTTCACTTCCCTATTGGAGGCAACTGATGATGTGGATGCCCCACTTCTGAGATTCCTCTGGCCACCACCGGAGATATACATTGGGATGATATGACAACTGATGAGTCGGAGGCAGAGACTAACGAGGAGCAAATAGATTTGCGAGATGATGAGGTTTATGATGATCTGGCTGACCTTGAGGATGCAATGTTTGATACTGCGCGCCAGACTTATTTAAGAGACACTACCATTAGTGCATCCAGTGGAGCCGGTACTTCTAAAGTGACTCCGAGCACTGATGCCCAAGATCAGAGTGTTACTCTAGGCACTGATGCCCCAACAGATGTTGCGACTACGTAGATAGAACTTCTCTTTACCTCCCTCTCTAACCCTTTTTATTTATTTTTGGATATTTTCTTGCATTTCAAGACAGATTGCTTTTGTTTTGTGGTAGGGTGAGCTATTTCCATACCCTCCTTTTATGATTAGTGTTTTGTTTATATATTAGTTTATGTGCTATAAATTGTGTTTTGGCATTGTGTTTGTGGATATTTGGGCTTGTGGCTCCTTATTTTAATTGCAAATGGTTTTTGACCCTTTTTGAAAGTTTTGCCACCTCTTGTGTATTTAATTGTGGTTGTTCTTATGCAAATTTGACTGTCGGTTTGATCAATACTGATGACTTGAATAGTGCTCATAATCAATCAAAAATTAATGTGCGGCTACGATGAGGCCAAATGAAGTTGCATAGACAATATGTGAACTTTTTGCATCTCATTGTGACTAGTTGGTTATCGAATAAGTCTCTTGTGATGATCATGCACACTAGCAAAAGTGTGGAGTCTTGTTTGATATTTGGTGCCAATGCCTTATATGATGAGCTTACCGTGAACCATGTGTTATGACACCTAGAATTTGCCTCATTGGTCCTGTTGACTAAGTGATGTAAGCTCTTGAAATGATCTTAGGAAGGAATTTTTAAAGAGTGAAACAATTTGACATTATACCTCTTTTGTGGCCTACCTTGTGAGTGTGTGAACTTTGCTTGAACACCCTTTGAGCCTTACCCTCTTTCTTGGAAGAAACTTGATGCAATTGTGACCTTTCTTTATCCTTTCACCCTTAATCCTCATGGAATGTGGTTTGTTTGAATAGCCAACTTAGGTGGTGAAAAGTGATGGTAAATGAAGAAATGTTAATAAATTCCCCCTCTACCCATGGTTTTGAAAAAGATGGCACCCCTCCATACAAAAAAAAAAAAAAAAAAAAAAAAAAAAAAAAAGAGAAAGAAGAAAAAAATGAAGAAAAAAAATGAAAAAGTAGTGAAATAAAGTTGCAAAATAAAATGGGGTGTATGGTATTCCATGGAAAGTGAATAATGGGGTAACTTTTGAGCATGAATGAGAATGATGAAGAAAAGGAAAGAAAGTGTTGTTCATACCAGATTTCATGAGGATAGTAGCCACTGAGCCTAAATAACCATACCTTTACACTTAGCTCCGTTATAAGCTTAAAAAGACCTTTTTGATATTGAGTGAGCTGAAACAAGTGTTGGTTAGAAAATAAGGGCAAACCTATGGGTGGAGTCATGCATGTGTTCATCTTTGTGAGCGTGAGAGTTGTTGATTTCGAAACTATAAATTGTTGAACCATTATGTGTGAATATGGAATCATTCTTTGTGTGAGGGGCATTTGAGTACCTTTGTTGAGTTTAAATTTGCATTTGAAGCAAGTATTGTGAACTTGACAATCTTTGATAATGGTGAGTCACAACTTGAATCTTTGAGTGCATAATTGATCCTTTCATGAGTAAGTTGAGTCTCTTTATGTGCATTCATGATTGAGTCTTGTGTAGCACTATTTGAGACATCCTTTTTTGAACTGCTGAACTTGAGTTTTACTTGAGGACGAGCAAAAGTTTAAGTTGGGGGTGTTGACGAGTCCACGATTTGGACTTATGTAGGGCATTATTTGGATAGATTTAGTGTCCTCAAATGCTTCTTTTGTGCCAATAACTGATGTAAAATCCTTGATTTCTAGGTATTTGGATTGAGGAACAAAGCATGAACACTAATTTGCAAAAAGGAACGAAGCGAGCTAAAAGAACAAAGTAATGAAGGCCTGGTGATTGCCGAGTCCTTTTGGCTAGTCGCTGAGTGGCCACCATCTCACATAAAGTTCCAGTGTGCCAAACCCTGAAGGAGAAAATCAATTTGGCGAGAGAAAGGAGCAATCAACGTGTCGCTGAGTGGTTCCGCGATGCAATGTTGGATCGCCAAAAGTTACAGAACTTGAAGATGTTGAAGGACAAAGCAAAAAGGCGATGGAACTGACCAAAGGGCGAATCACCGAGCTGATCGATGACTCTGACTTACTACACTGAATTGCCCTTCGCAGCGTATTGTTGGTGACTGTAAATACGTTTTTGAACATTTAGTTTATCATCATAATATTATTAAGGAGAGAATTTTATTAGTATTGAACTTTGAGTATTGAGACTAAGTTCTTCCTTAGCTTTGAAGAATTGAAGTTTTCCATTTTTGAGAAATTGGAAGTGGGTCTTTGAGATTCTTCAATTTGGACCTTTGTAAAGAGGAAATGAATCTTACCCAGTTGATGGAAACACAATTTGGTAGCATTTTTATCTTTTCATAATGTCTAGCTAAAACCCCAATTCTTCGGGTGTGATTATGTGATTATGGGTTGATTTAGCTTATGAGTATTTCTAATTGTTAGTTTAATTGCTGTTTAGAAGTGATGTCAATTAGTAATTGTGGTTTAATTAAAGAATTGTAGTTGCAAATGCAATTCTACCTTCGTGTTTTTGGCTTGCTCGAGAGAGAGGTTTTAAAATCAAGATTATTGATTTATGGTCTGTGGGTATTGGGTTGTCATAGGTTTAGCACGAGAGAGTAAATCCTAAACCCTTTTCCCCACATTCAGCTCGAGAGAGTGAATGGACTAAGATGTAGGTTGTTCTTATTTGCTTGCTTGTTGGTGTTCGAGAGAAACCGACTTAGTTCGAGGTAAATTGTTCGAGAGAAAGTTTACCTCCTATATAGTCTGGCCTATTCAGTAATTTTCAGCTATTTACTAACAGTTGTAATTACCAATTTGTCTATATTAGTCTATAATCGAATCACATCCCAAGAAACTGTCTCCTTATTGTTATTTTTGTGTTATTTACTGGTGTTGTAGTTGATAATTTCAAACCAAAATGCCCTGTTATTTGGCATTCGTTTCACCCCCTAATTTAAATTATGTTTTTATTCGATAATGTCTATTGCTATGGCTGATTAGAACATATTCACAGTTTACTCTTGAATCTTAAACACGTACCACTCCCTATTGTATTAGACCCCAACTCATTTAGTTGGGTTATTATACTAACGATCGTTGACGCTTAGAACTGGATTAAGTGTCCTTGAAACATTAATCACATTATTGCAATCAACTTTACCTCTTCTCAAGTACTTTTCATTCTTTTTCAGTTTAGAGCTCAAACTGACTTTTGATTCACTTTATTCGAATCCCCATTATTTCATCAACTTCTCTTTTTCATTTCCAATTTTCGAAATAGCTCACCACAATATTTTTCTTTTCCCTTTCTTTTTGTTTATTAGGAGGGGTTCCTTCTTTTCCCTTCATTGGGATTTCATTCCTTCTTCTCTTCAACACCCCCAACTTAGAATTTTCGCCTAAGTTGGCTATTCAAACATAACAATGCTTCAAAAAGAATTATGGGTTACAAGGTGGGGAAAATTTGGCTCGAGATGTTTTAATTTTGTTTTGTCATCAAATGATTTAGACTCAAACTGGTGCCAAAATGGATGCATACCCTAGAGAAGTTGTCACAAATTATGTGGAAATTTGGGTTCCCCCTTCGAATTGTTGCCCAATATCACAACTTATATTTACCAAGGTTTATACAATTAGACTAACCAAAAAAATCTAGGATTCCACACACATGCTTTCATGTGAGACTGAACCACACATGGCACTTCGAAATACAGTCATTTAGCACAGCCCAAAATGATCAAAAGCATATGTATGATTTTAATTTCAAGGCTCACATCAAAACACAATTGGTCAACAAAAGATTCAAAGAGATCTCTCAAAAGTGCAACCACATCAATTTTATTCTTGCAACACCAACACTATACATCATTCTCATCATGAGTAATTTTCAAGAAATCGATCCTCAAAATATTATCAATGAAAACTCAAGAATTTCCAGATTTTCAAAATTCATGGGGTAGTTTCAAATTTGAGGGAAAACAAAAGAGGTAACAAGAGATAAACACAAACCAAATTAAACACTCTAGCATAAAAAAAAGTAAAAACTACAATCATCCAAAACATTAAAATAACAAAATACAAAGCAAAAGGGGAATATTCTTGCCGACTGTCGAGGTCTCCTGATCGGATCTTTCCAAGGTAGCTTGGGAAATTATTTCCTCAGTGTCCTGCAATGCGACAAGTGTCTACAAAATCTCTTGTTCATCCTCTTCTCTCCTCACATAATCCTCATCGCTCTCCTCAGACAAATCATCATTGGCCAACTCATCATCAACAACAACATCCTCAACAAAAAATGCAACACCCTCAACTATTCTACTTGGTTTCACACTAGAAGAAGGATCACTATTGGGCAAAGTTGGTGGCATAGAGGATGGAACATATGGTAGGGGAACATTGCTCTATATACTCAAAATATCAGTAGATCGCAACTAGTTTACATACACTTGCAAGGTAATAAGTTGACCTCTCATGGTGTCAAGCACACTAGAACTACCCTTGACCTTCTTTTCTACTTCTAATCGAGTAGTAAGATTATCCAACCACATCTTGTGGGACTCAACTAATTCCTCATAATGGGTCCTCCTATCTATCAAAGGGGCCATCACCCTCTCAATTTCCATATCAATCACCATTGGCATGTCTTTCTCAGCCCCTGATAAATTAATGCTTGAGTCAAGGGGGCATGAGAAGTAGTAACGTGAGAAGGCATAATAGCAGCAATAGTAGTAGTAGTACGAGTGGGAGGCACAGTGGGAGATATATCTTTCTGCTCTATAGAAGGAGCATATATGGTGGCATCAGAAGCCAAAGTAGTTGGATCAACTACGGGTGTCCCATATTGATGTGTTTTCGATCAATGATAATGTCCACTAATACCACCTTGGGATGTCGAAGGATAGAATCATTATGTGAGGGCATGATATTGCTGCTAATGAACTCGAACCAGTACCGGGCCACAAAATCTACCATTCAAATCCCTCTAAATTTGCTATGTTATCCCTTTAAATCTGATATTCTATCCCAATATTATTCTCTAGAATTACTGCAACAAATTTGTATAAGTTCACTATTTACAACACTATATACATTAATATATACAATCATTATCTATTAATTCATCATGCTAACATTCCCCTTAAATTTTTGATATTCGATCAAGAAGCATCCATTTGCCTAATAGAAATTGATAGTGTTGACATGCCATGGATTTTGTAAATGCATCACCTATATGAAGACCACTGGACACATGTGGAAGAGTAAAGACTCTTTTATGTACAGTTTCTCATATATATTGACAAGTTTCTTCGATGCATTTGGTTCTCTCATGATAGACCAGATTAGTAGCAATTTGAATAATACTAGTATTATAAGAATGGTCAAAAGTGTGATTAGACTGATGAAATCTCATCTCAGCAAGTAATCAACGAAGCCATACAACCTTAGCGCAAGCAGTAGACATAGATCAATATTCAAGCTTTGTTGATTATTTAGTGTAACGACCTGTTCCTGTTGTTATGGAAAAACTAACGGGAAAGAAATGGGGTTGGAAAAACTTTTTTAAGTAACTTGAGATTCCTAGCCTAGTCCAGATTTGACCAAACTCTGAGTCAGTCAGGTCTAGGGAAATCTGTATTGAATGAGAGATTTAATAATGAATTTGATGATATGTATTGATAGCGAAGGCATTAAGGAACCCGTACGACTTTATGGAATTGAATTAGGGCGAGTGGAACTCCTGAAACTGATCTTAGAGTGAAGGGGTAGTTCTTGAATGTAATGAGTTGGAAGTGTGTTATAAAAAGGAGATTTGGAACTCTTATTTTGACTCTCTATTTCCGTTCAAGCCGCCAGAGTGGGGCCACTGTGGCGGGTTGGGTCCTGCTGTTACGGGACTGTCGCAACTTAAGTCAGAAATAAACCCCAAAAATGTCATTATTATGCAAACTTCATTCTTAAGATATAGGAGACGAACTAAGCCAACTTCTTGACAGTTTTCCACCTCTTCTAGCACTAAAGGTTAGGTTTTTACTCCCCAAATCCATTTTTTTATATGTAGAACTTAGATTCTTGGTTAATTACTATTAGGGGATGGTTTTTTTTGACTAAATTGGATGGTGGGAAAAAACCCTTGTTGTACCTTAGGATCATGGGTTTGGTCTAGGCTTGTTGGGTTTTTTATAATGTGATTAATTAGACCTTTGATTGTTGATCCCTACGAATATTAACTATTTATAGACCTAGTACAAGCAAGAAGAATCCATAAAGGGAAGATTCAAGTTACTTAGGGGGTTCAAGCTTGGATTCGAGGTAGGTGATGGTTTGATTTCTTAGTTGCGTAATATGTGTTGGTAATTTCTTCATTTTAATGCATGTATGTATCTGAATGAAGCATTGTTGATCAAACTTAATGAGATGAATGTGAATGAATATATGTCATGATTCAACACTTGACTGTATGATTATGTGAATGTACATTTGAGTGTGATTGTGATTGTGGTTGTGTTGGATGGATCAGGTGTCACATTCCTACACACTAACTTGGATCAAGTGCCACATTTTAGCACATATATTGGAACGGATGTCACATTTTGACACACTAACTTGGATCTGGTGCCACGTTCCGGTGCATATATTGGATCGAGTGTCACATTTCGACACACTAATCGGGTGCCATGTTCCGGCGCATATATTGGATCGGGTGTCACATCTGACACACTAATTGGGATCGGGTAGCACGTTTCGGTACAATAACAATTTGGGCATGGGTTCCATGAGAGGACCATTGAATTGAGTTTCGTGAGAGGACCATTGAATTGTACTATGTATCTACTTGTGAAGATTACGTTCATATCTAATGATAATTGATATGGGAAGACTGTATGTTTCTCTAAAATGATAACCACTGTGTATATATTTTGTGCATGTCATGTTTACTTTGCTGTGACTGCTTAAACATGTTGCGTTTACAGGAATAGCTGTGTGATCCTACCAGTACATTGTGGTTGTGTACTGATATTGCACTTGCTCTTTCTTTGTTGAGTATAAGGCATCTTTAGGTGGCCACTGACATACCTCATTTAGGAGATCACTGATCGAGATCGGATTCAAGAGTGAGCCAGTTCTTTTAGGCTGCCATAGATCCTTCATATTTTGTATAGTCCATTTTGTTCGGACTTAAGCATTGCTTTAGTAGTTGTTTAGTTGGGTTGTACCCATTTTCTTTAGATTTGTTGAACTTTAGATGTTTTGATACATTGACATTCAGATTCTAGGGGTGTTTTCCGCAGTGTTTTAGTAATGGGTTGCTAGACTTTCAAAGTTCACGGGGACTCCATTTTATTTCTACATTTAAACCTGTTTCTGTATCTTTAAATGCCTAGTTTTTTTGTTAAGTTGTTTAGTTTGGATTGTAGTGATGGTTCTCCCACCAGAGGGTTATAGTGGGTACCAATTACGATGGTCTGGGTCGTGACAAAGTTGGTATTAGAGCCCTAGGTTCGTTGATCTCATTGTACCAAAATAAGTCTGGTAGAGTCTTGTGGAATGGTACAGAGAAGTCTGTACTTTTCTTCGAGAGGCTATAGGACTTTAGGAAAAACTCATTTCTTTCTAATCCTTTTGTGTTATGACTTAAATCCAATTGGTATCTAGGTGATACAAATCTGTATCTAAATTTCTTCACTCTATCTCGCATCTTGTTAGTCATTGAGTTGCAAAGGTGAAAACAACAACACCAGCAATAGAAAATGTTTCCTTAAAAATAGGTATGTTTCCATGACTCACTGTGGGCATGTATTGACTGGTAACAAACATAAGGGTTTTACTAGGTTCTTAAGGAGGAAACCTTTATTCTTCATGGGTACTGAATGATTCTCATGAGCTTCTTGATAAGATAGATAAAGTAGAGTGATTTGGTGTTGAGTTTATGTTTTACCGGTTCAAGGGAGACACCAAAATGTGGTGGTTGTCTCATGTTGAATGTTGACTAGTAAATGTACTAATCATGACTTGGGAAACATTTTATAACTTACTGTACGGAGAAGTATATGCCCTGAACTTTGAGGGATAAGAGGAGAGATAAGTTCCTAAATATAAAGCAACATAATGTATTTGTTGCAGCCTTTAAGGTAAAGGTTTGTGCTTTATGCAAATATGGTACATCACTTTGCTTCAGTCTAGAAGAACAAATTCATCTTGTTGTGAAGGGATTGAGGTCAAATTTGCATATTTAAGCTTATAGGTTGCTGCTTTAATAAAAATGTTTTTGGGAATTGGTTTATTTAGTGACAGAAGTAGAAGGGGGTGAAGTCAGAAGACTTTGCCAAGGTGACAACATTCAAGAAGTTTTGTAAGGGAAGGCTAGATAATTAACACCATTACTATGGAAAATGCATTTAGTATTGTTGTCATATCATGTATGGGTTGCTTAGTGAATAATGAAATTATTTTGCGACAACTGAGGTTAGAGTCTCTACTGCGATTTCCTAGATTCAGTGTATATCAAAGAGGGTCATGATACGACTACTACGATAGCAGCAATGCTTATTTGGTTAAGTTTTTAAGTGTGTTACAATTATGGAGAACCTAGGTATGTGAGGAGGGACTCCACAAGGCCATGGAGGCCGGGGAAATGATAATGCAGGTAAGGGAGTAGTGCAACCAGACAAGGAGGTTGACCATCAGGGTAACAGGGCTCAATTTTATGCGTTTCTGGGAATGACGAGGCTGAGGTGTCTGATGCAGTGGTCATAGGTACTACTCTTGTCTGTGCTTGGATGGCTACTATTTTGATTGATATGGGTTCTACTTATTCGTATGTGTCAATTCAATTGCCTTGTGAATTTATGAGGTTTGTGATGTAGTTGATTCCTCCATCCATGTTTCTACCCCAGTTGGAGAGTCTGTCATAGTCACCCATGTGTATTGTGCTTGCTCTATCTTGTTATGGGTTTTTCTACTTTAGTTAATTTGGTTATTTTGGATATCACTGACTTTGATATAATCTTAGGCTTGACTTGGTTGACACCCTATGATGTCGTGCTTAACTGTAATGCAAAGTCTGTGACGCTAGAGATCTTCAGTAGGGAAAAGTTAGAGTGGGAAGGGGTGTACAAGCCTAAGGCAGCAAAGATCATATCCTCTATTCGAGCTAGGAAACTGGTGGGGCAGGGATGTTTGGCAGATTTGGCTAATACTTAGGATGTCGAGGTTGAGTCTCCCTCTATTGAGTTTATTCCTGTAGTGTCTGAGTTTAAGGAAGTGTTTCCTATCGATTTCTTTGATATGCCTTCGGATAGAGATATAGATTTCTACATTAACTTGGAACAGGATACTCGCTCCATTTCCATAACTCCTTATCGCATGGCTCCGGTAGAATGGAGAGAGCTTAAGGCTCAAATGCAGGAGCTTCTTGATAAAGGTTTCATCCATCCAAGTGCTTCCTCGTGGGGTGTTCCTGTCCTGTTTGTTAAGATGAAGGATAGTAGTATGAGGACTGGTGATTTTATCTTAAGCCATAAATGAGTGGATTGATACTGGAATGACAAGCTTATGGATAAAGAAACTCCCATTGAGTATATTTGGGTGAAGGCAATTGAAGATTTTAGTGAGAAAGTGCATATAAAATTGGGCTAGTCCTTTGAATTTGATGGGTATACCTGAGTTGAGGTGTCATGTCGATGAAAAGGTTGACTTCGTAGTGATAGCCAGGGCTAACCGAGCGTAGGTGTAGTAAGAGTTTATGATAGATTGTGATGGAATGAACTATATAATAAGATTTTTTGTTAAGCAAATTTTGTATAGTAATTACGACTTGCGAGTATCTAAGGTTGTGGTTTTCCAATAATTGATGAGTAACATAGTTGTATGGAAAGTTTTAAGAGATGGTGGGACACCATTCAAATTGAATTTAAAAGGGCAACAGTCGTAATGAAGAAAATAGTGGAATGTAGTACAACCTCTAGAGAGAGGCGAGGGTAAGAATATGTTATTTAAATGCAAATGCTAAAGAGGTATCTTCAAAGGGGTAGATAATTGGGTTTGCAGGCGTGTGAATTCATTCGTTGTGTTGTGGCTATGGTAATAGTGTCACGGGTCCATTAGATAGGTTAAAAACTATTGAAAAAGACTTGAGAAAGAGTGTACAAAAATTGGCTCGAGTGGGATGATAAGTGCTTGTTTTGTTTTGAGATTACTAATGAGTGTGATTGAATTTTTAGCGAAAGATATTGTAAGATCGATGGAGATGCGATCAATGATAAGCGAAGATCCATGAATTCATCAAAATCTTAAAGATATAAGCTAATGTTGATATATAAGGGGATTGTGTTATACGATTGAATTTAAAAATCAGATTTTTCATTATAAGTCTACATTCGTGGTGATATATTTTGTCAAAGTATGAACTGGCAAGGTGAGAAATGATCAATTGTATCCGGTATTGAGCATTGGAAAGGACTTACACCTGCGTTGAGTCTTAAAGTTTATTACTATTGATTGTTAAGTACCTAGGAAGGGTTTTCATTTAAAAGTGTTGGTTTACAATAACGTAAATGGTCAGAGTGTGCATGATCGTTGTTAGTATTGAGAGTGTGAAATTCAGTGGAATGAAGTGAAGAGTATGCGGAGTCAACTTCATGGAAATGATTGGTATTGACTCTTCAGAGGAAAACCTTTAGTGTTATTCCGTAAAATTCTTACGTGACCATCTATTTCATTTTGTACACGGTGGTGAGTATTTTCACTAGCTATGATCACGTGTGTTTTCATTTTTGTGGGTAGATCTCTAGTGGTGGATCAGGGGTACCAATCCTACGTTGTTCTCTTGGTTGAGAGGGAAGATTGGGAAAATTTGGTTATTTCTAATGACATATTTGAAGTTGTCTTGGAGTTGTTGAAGTATTCCAGTGCTGCTACATGTACCACCTTGCTTATGAGAATTTATAGAAGAGCTACCATGCGTATGTATAGTTGTCCTACAATTTTAATATTCATCTTGTCGTCAAGGTCATGTAACAATTATGTTTGATTTAATTTGGGGATCATTGGCCCCAATTCTATTGTTCTTAAGGGTAATCTACAATCACAATTACTAAATCTAACATCTCGATAGTGCTTTTAGAGGGTGTTTATGCTTGGACATACCCCTCAATAAGTATGTGATGTCTAAAGATAGAAATTTTTGCAACTTAAGCTCATGTAAATTTATGTTGTGAGATGGAGATGTTGATAAGAACTATGATTGGTTGGGTATTATGAGTGTGCGGTTGTTGGTTCAGGTTCACTTCTAATTGTGGCGAGTATTTATTTGGAATTTTATCATGCTTAAGTGCGAAAGGATTCGTCGCGATGATTGTGTCAAGGTCCTTGATAACATGTTGCAGACGTGTGTATGATCAACTTTGGTGGTTGTTGGGAATCTCTTTTGTTGTTAGTTAAGTCTACATACAACAATATTTATCACTTGAGTACTGAGATGACTATATTGAGGCATTGTATGGGATGGGATGCATATCACCCATAGGATTGTTTGAGACTAGAGATGTAGAACCATTGGGGGTTGTTTTGGTGAAGGATGCTTAGGATATGGTGAGAAGTATCCAACCTAAGCTTCTAGTAGCCTAGAGTCGACAGAAAAAGTATGCGGGACAAGTATCCCCAGTTATTCAACGATTCAGATACTACTCTACTCTTGCTTTAGCCCTTTTCTCCTAGTTTGTCACTTGAAGACGAGTGATGGTTAAATTGGTATCTCTTGTAACGACATGTTCCCGTCATTATGTAAAAGCCAACTGGGAAAGAAATAAGGCTGAAAATACTTTTTTGTAGTAACTTGGGATTCTTAGCCTAGTCCACATTTAGATGAAATCTGAGTCAGTTAGCTCTAGGTAAATCTGGTATTGAATTATAGATTTAATAATGAATTTGATGACATGAGTGGATAGCCGAGATGTTAAGGAACCTGTATGACTTTACGGAATCGAATTCTCCCGAGTAGAACTCCCGAAACTGATCTTAGCATGAAGGGGTAGTCCTTAAACGTCATGAGTTGGAAGTGTGTTGTAAAAAGGGTATTTAGAAGTCTAATTTCGACTCTCTATTCCTATGAAAGCCGCTAGGGCGGGATTAATTCCGTAAGGGCAGGGCCGTTGTGGTGGGACAGTCGCGACTTAAGTCGAAAATAAACCCCAAAAATGTCATTATTCTGCAAACTTCATTCTTAAGATCTAGGAGACGAACTAGAGCAAGTCTTGACGATTTTCCAGCACTTCTTGCACTAAAGGTAGGGTTTTTACTCCCCTAATCCGTTTTACAATCTGTAGAACTTAGATTCTTTGTTAATTACTATTGTGGGAGGGTTTTTGAACTGAATTGGATAGTGGGGAAAGCCCTAGTTGTACCTTAGGATCATGAGTTTGATATATGGTTATTGTGTTTGTTATAATCCGGTTAATTAGACCTTTGATTGTTTATCCTTGCGTATATTAACTATTTGTAGACCTAGAACAAGCTGGAAGAATCCGGAAAGGGAAGATTAAAGTGCGTTAGGGGATTCAAGCTTGGATTCGAGGTAGGTGATGGTTTGATTTCTTGTTTGCGTAATATGTGTTGGTAATTGCTTCATAGTAATGCATATATGTATTTGAATGAAGAATTGTTGATCTAACCTAATTATATGAGTATGAATGAATAAATGTATACCATGATTCAACATTGATTGTATGATTATGAGAATGTACATATGAGTGTGATTGTGGTTGTGTTGAATGGATCGGGTTTCACAATCCGACACACTAACTTGGATCGAGCGCCATGTTCTGGAGCATATATTGGATCGGGTGTCACGTTCCAACACACTAACGTAGATCGAGTGCCACATTCTGACACACATATTGGATTGGGTGTCACGTTCTGACACACTAACTTGGATCGGGTGCCACGTTCCTGTGCATATATTGGATCGGGTGTAATGTCTGGCACACTAATTGGGATCGGGTACCACGTTTCGGTACCCTAACAGTTTGGGTATGGGTTCCATGAGTGGACCCTCGAATTAGGTTCCGTGAGAAGACCATTGAATTATGTTGTGTGTCTACTTGTGATGATTACGTTCATATCTAATGATAATTAATATTGCAAGACTGTATGTTGCTCTAAAATGATAACCACCATGTGTATATTCCGTACATATCATATTTACTTTGTTGTGACTAATTATACATATTGCGTTTATTGGAATAGCCGCGTGATCCTACTAGTACACTCTGATTGTGTACAGATACTGCACTTTCTCTTTCTTTGTTGAGTACAGGGCTTCTTCAGACCGCTACTGATAGACCTTATTTAAGAGATCACTGATTGAGACCAAATGCAAGGGTGAGCCAGTTCTTTCAAGCTGCCATGGATCCTTTGTATTTTGTTTAGTCAGTTCTGTTTGGACTTAGACATTGCTTTAGTAGTTTTTTAGTTGGGTTGTACCCATTTTCTTTAGACTTGTTGAACTTTAGATGTTTTGGTATACTGACTTTTCAGATTCTAGGGGTGTTTTCCGCAATGTTTTAGTAATGGGTTGTTAGACATTTAGAGTTTATGGGGACTCCACTCTATTTCTGCATTTAAACCTGCTTCTGTATCTTTAAATGGCTAGTTTTTTTGTTAAGTTATTTAGTTTGGGTTGTAGTGATGGTTCTCCCTCCGGAGGGTTAGTGTGGGTGCTTATCACGACGGTCTGGGTCATGACATTTGGATACACGATCTTGCTTCTTACTCTTCCAAGATATCAATGATTTTCTAAGAAACGTGCACCAACCAATGGTTAAACGGCGAGTATATGGACATCGTGCCTATTAAGTATCACTAAAACCATAAATACAAATAGTTGAAAATCTAGGAAAGAATAATCCATGAGTAAATATTCCTAGAATATACCTAATGATGCGAGGAATTGTCCGAAAATTGAGATTTTGGGGAGCTTTCCTACATCCCATGTAGGTGATGAGAACAAATTATGTGGAGGTTTCATATAAATATCTTCTTCAAGATCACAGTGGACAAAAGCATTTTTGACATCCATTTGATGAAGAGACCAATTTTGTGAAGAAGAGATGTTAATAACCGTTCGCACCATAGTCATTTCTCTACTGGTGCAAAAAGTCTCTTCATAGCCCACATAATTCTCCATTTATTACCAAGAACAACAAACCAAACTTTGTATTAATCAAGAGTTTCGTCATAATGAATTTTATTTGAATAAGCCCATTTACATCCAATTGGATGGACATTTGAAGGCCATGAAGCAACCCCATGTCTTATTTTCTTTAAGGGCCAAAAGTTTTTCATCCATTGCTTTCTGCCAACATTAATACTAGCAAACTTGTGAGTAACAAGTTGGAACAGAAATGGTGGATAAAGTAGAGGAAAAGGCATATTAATTGGGAATACGAGATACTCTAATTGATCGCCGAGTAGGCTTAGGAGGATTAGACCTTGAAGAATTCTAAAAGTCTAGTTATGGTGCAGTCTCATATGGATGGGATAGAGGACTCAATCAATAATGTACAAGAGACATATGAATATTGACATTTTTTAAACTTAGGAACCCCATTTTGTTGTGGTGTATATGGACAAGAGCTTTGTGAGACAATTCCATTCTCAAGAAAGAAATCTTTATAATTCATAAGAATTATATTCTCCACCACAATTGAATATTAATAATTTGTTGCCCGAAGAAAATTGAGTCTCAATGTAAGCCAAGAATGTCTTGAACATGGAAAATACCTCGTATTTGGATCGAAGAAAATATACACAAGTAAACCGACTATAATCATCTATGAATGTCACAAAGTACTTGAAATGAGCATGAGAAACAATTGGTGAAATTCCCCAAACATCACTATGAATAACATTAATACACTTTGTTGTATGATTACCAAAATTAGGAAAATGAAGAGTTTTACTTTTTCCTAATTTAAAAGTAGAACAATCAATGGAAGCAACTGAAAATTGAGTTTTATTCCCCAATAGACAAGAATTTGATAAATGAGACAACACAATAGAATTTGGATGTCCTAGACACTTATGCCAAACCTCAGTCTAATTAGTTGTAGAAGTACAAACAAAGGGTAGAACAGGAGGAATGAATAGTGTCTAGGAAACAATCTTCCAACTTTAGGCCCCTTTGCAATTATCATCCACGACACTTGATCCTACACAAGACAAAAATTATGAGAAAAATTCACATCACAATTGTTATCCACCAATTGTCCAACTGGAATAAGAATAGTTGAGAGCTTTGCTCAAAGAAAAGCATTTTTGAATGTTGGAGTAATATCCCTAACCATTATAACCGGCAAATTACTACCATTTGCAATCTATATTTCTGATGGACCTTGATACTCACAAACATTTTTAGTATGCTTTTTTAGTTGGTCATTTGATTGGAATTTGCCAATCAACAATCCAAAATTTAGATGTAACATTATTACCTTGTAATCACAATGTTGAAAAGGTTGACACGATCATTTGTAGCATTTCAAGAGTAAGAGCTCTTCATAAAGATGAGTTATCAATAGTCAACCATTTGTCCCAGCTTGAAAAGCAATTACCATATGGTTTTGAAGGCATGTGGGACATACTTTATTAATGTGTCCTTGTTTACACTAATTACACAGCTTCTTACAACAATTGCTAGCAATATGACTATATTCCTTGCAATTGTAGCATTGAGTTCTAGTCATATCTCTTCCCTTTCCTTTCCTTGAGAAACAAATGCAATAGTGACATCATTTTATTTCTTTTAAGAATTATGTGGGACAAGATGGTGCTCTTAATGAAGTAGTTCCCTAAAACAAACATCGAAGGAGGGAGATGGAGCATGTCCATCAAGTTAGAGCTAATACTCTCAAACTCATACCGTAATTTCATCAGAAAATTAACTTGCTTGCTTGCTTTGCTCATGAAATGCCTCAATTACAAACAATGATTAGAAAATATTTTTGCATAAATAATATCTCTAAATTCAGCCCATAAGTATTGAAATCCATAATAACAATCCTTAACAGAGAGACCTCATTGAGAGTAGTTAGCGATTTCAAACTCTAACTTAAAGCATCTTGCATTATTATCTTGGTTCTAAACCTTTTGTATATAATCCCACATAGCCTTAGTTATCTAGTAAGGCCGTTGTTTAGGAACAATAAGAGAGTGAATTGACCCTGAAATCCATGTCATTACCCGATCATCTTTAATCCTCCATTCACCTAACTTGGTAGGATCAGTAGAAGAAGGACTGCTACCATCTATATGACCCCATATATCTTTTCCGGTGACAAAAAACCGAAATTGAAATTCCCAAGAAGAATAATTATTTCTAGTGAAAAAAACACGGTAGGATTCAAAGAGATGTGAATTCAGGCATTTGAATAGCTACAAAAACTTGAAATACAATGACTCAAGAAAAAAACTAGAATGACCAAGACCAAGAGTCCTAGGTGCTAATGACTAATTGTCGATGAATAGTCAACAAAAATAAGATTTTTTTAAAAAAAATCTATGGAACAAGACAACAAAGAGAAGTCTCTAATACCACATATAGATTTTGATGAATGCTTCTCAAAGTGACAGTATTTCCTTTATATATAGAGTATATGTCGGAAAGAAAAAGGAAGTAAAGGATAAAGTGAAAAGAAAAACAGAGCAAAAAATAGTAGTAAAAGCAACTGCAATGTTTTTTTTTTTTTCTGATTGATAACAGAAGCAATAAGCCTACCCATAAATAGACTTACTATAAAACTGAAAATACTAAAATCTAGGTCCACTAACCCACTAACTACTAATTAGCTACTAATTTGCCACAATATCTAAACATGCTAAGATAAAGGAAACTAACTAACAAACTCCTGAAGACTTGGTCAAGTATCTATTGAATCACTTTTCAATACTCCCCCTTGATTCAAAACAGATGACTCAAAGTTGGCTTCTGAAGAACTTGTGCTTTGCTTGCGGAAGTGACTTCGTGAAGATGTCTGCTGCTTGTTCATTTGTATCACAAGACTTCAAAGTAATTTCTCCAGTAGGAACAAGACCTCTAATATAGTGATAGAGAATATCAATGTGCTTTGTTCTGCTGTGAAATGCTGGCTTCTTCGTCATTGCAATAACAAATACATTGTCACAAAAAATCTCAGTTGCACCAATTGGTTTCTAATTAAAATCTGCAATAAGTCTCCTTAACCAAACTGCTTGACAAGCTGCAGAGGTTGCTGCAGTATATTCAGCCTCTAAAGTTGATAAAGTGACCACTTCTTTCTTCTTTAAACTCCATGAAACTGCTCCAGACCCAAGATTAAACAAGAAACCAGATGTGCTCTTTCAATCATCAATGTTGCCTGCATAGTCACTATCAATAAGTAAAATTTGTTACCTTAAAATACCAAATTCCATGCTCTATTGTCCTAGCGATTTATCTTAGTACTCTCGTTGTTGCTCCAAAGTGAAGCTTGCTTGGATTGTGCATAAATCTTGACATAATGCCAAAAGAGAAAGCAATATTTGGTCTTGTCTGAGACAAGTAATTCAAACCACCAATCAGACTTCAAAATAAGTTCAATTTGTCATTTCAGAACCATCATCACGACACAACTTCTCATTAATATTCATCAGAGTAACAACAACTTTACAATTCACCATAGTAAACTTTTTCAGAAGATCTGTCACATATTTTTTTGTGAAAAAATATGCCTTCTATTACCTGTTTCACCTTAAGACCAAGAAAATAATGCAGCAGACCCAAATCAAAAATCTCAAAATTCTTCATCATGCAGTCCTTAAAATCAGTGATCATAGACTCATTCGAACCCATGTATATCATATCATCAACGTAAAGACAAACCACCAAAAAATCATTTTTGCCTTCTCATTTGACATAAAGAGTAGGCTCATTGTTGCTCCTTTCATAACCATTATCATGGAAATATGAATCAACTTTGAAGTACCATGCCTGCGACACTTGCTTTAAGCCATAGAGTGTCTTTTGTACCCTAAAGACCTTATCTTCTTTGCCATTTACTACAAAAGCTTCAGGTTATCAGACATAGACCTCCTCTTCCAAATCATCATTTAAAAGGCAGATTTAACATCAAATTGGTAAACTGGCAACCTGAAATTAGAAGCCAAGGCCAAAAAAGTTCTCACAATTTCAAAGCCAGCAACGGGAGAAAAAGTTTCTTCAAAGTCAATACCTTGCTGCTGGGAATAACCTTTTGCGACGAGCCTTGCCTTATGTTTTTTGATGATGCCATCAGCATGATACTTGGTTCTAAACACCCATTTGGCCCAATAGCTTTATTGCCTTTTTATGAAGTCCCATGTCTGATTCTTTTGAATAGACATCAACTCTTCTTCCATAGCCTTGCACCATTTATCCTCTTTTTTAGCATCTTCAAAGAGTTAGGATCTGAAACAAGTAAAGAAAATGTACAAGATGTATTGTTAGCATATCTAGGATTTTGTTTCCTATCTCTTGTTGATCTTCTTAATAGAGTTGGCTTAGCAGAAGGTTGTTCCAATATTGGAGAAGTTGCTGGTGCAATTGATGAGGTAGTCGATGGATGAGCCTAAAATGGATTCGTTGCATACTCTTGATCAATAATATCGTTAGAAGGCAACAATTGAATGATTGAACTTTCATTTGTGGAATTAAAATTCCAACTTGAATCTTCATTAAACACAACATTTATATTGACCGTAATCTTACCACTCACTAGATTATATAACTTATAATCCTTTGATTATGTGCTATATCCAACAAAAATACATTTTTCACATTTTTCATTAAGCTTATGTTGAGCTTCTGAATTTATGAAGGCATAAGCTATACAACCAAAGACATGTACGTGGCTTAGCATGGGCTTGTTACCTCTCCAAACTTCATACAATGTTTGATTAAACACTACCTTAGTGGGAGAAATGTTCAGTAAATAGACAGCAATGGCAACAACATCAGCCCAGAAACACTTCAGTACACCTCTACCTTCCATCATGATTTTTCCCATCTCGAAAACTGTGCGGTTCTTTCATTCTGCTACACTATTTTTATATGGTGTATAAGGTGCTATGAATTCTCTTTGTATTCCATTTTCCTCACAAAAGGAACTGAATTCTTTTGACATATATATAGGGAATATCCAACTAGTCTGAATACAATAAATATACTAATAGTTTAATAATACTAAAAGATAAACTTAACAAGTCAAGTTGATTCTATTACTATGTATGAGAAGCCTCTAACTGAGTTGAGTTACGGGGAAATGCCCCAGCTAACTCTAACAAAAACTAAAAATAAATATTGAAATGGAAAGCATGTCTGTTGTCCTTGAAATATGAGGAATCACCACAGAAGCTACTGAATTTGGATAAAAAATTGATCTATACGTGATCTGAATGCTGAGTAACTGAACCTATATCATGAAAGGATGTAGCGCAGAGTATGCATCAGTAATTGGAATGTACTGAGCATGCACAATATAGATACTAAGTTGAACAAATATACAAGTTGAACAATGCATAATTGAGCAATGATATAATTAGAAAGAAGATATAGGTATGTACTGAAGTATAACTAAAAAGAACTAGTAACGACCCATAAAACGAATAGGTGAATCCAGAGCTTAACTTGTGTATCTTTGAGTTGTTATGAGGTTACATGTCGTAAAATGTTGTCCTAATCTTTGGTTGAGTTTAGGGGTTAAACGTCAAGGTATGACCCCCCAAAGGACAACCAAGGGTCCTTGAGGAGTACCCTAAAGCCTAACCCCCAAGACCCCAAAGAAAAAGAAAGTTTCCTAAAGTTTGGTGACTTACAGAAGAGGACCACACCTAATAGCTCCATCCATCCACGTGGATGGCCTCTGTAGGTAAGGCCCCAAAATTAGCAGCCTATGACCCAGATCAAGGACAACCAGGATGGCTCGTGGTCCCACCCACGGTTCGTGGGTGGTGGTCGTGAGTCACTACTGGTTTTTCTCATTTGGCTCGGCTAAGGTAAGGGCTATTTGGTAAATTGCTTTTATGATTAGTTTGGTTAATGAATGGTTATTTTAGGTTAATTAAAGTATTTTAAGAGATTTTAAAGTAGTAAACTCTATTTTAGAGTTCATTATTTCAAAACAACCCAACGTTAGAAATCTCTCCTCTCAAAAGTTCTCTCTCTAGAAACCTCAATTGGAGGTGAAGGATTCAAGCTCTCAAGGTCAAGACTTCAAATTTTTCAAGGGATTTTCATGCATTTCTTCTATTAAAGGTATGTTAGTCTTCATCCTTGACTTAGTTTCTCTCAAAGAGCCAATTTCAAAAGTGATTTCAAGTCTCCAATGTTTCCCTAAAAACCCTAGTTATCAATCTATGCATGGGTTCGATTGTTAACATTTTTTAAAGGATTTATTGCATTGAATTATGAATGAATTGTGGATTTAAAGATGAATTAAGATTATTTATCCCTTGAACCCATGTTTTCCCCCAAATTCTTAAGTTGTGATTTGTGAATGGGAATTGATTGATTATGTAAGTATGTTGAATTGTCTATGTTTATATTGAATTAGTTATTGAATCATGTCAAATTCATTATCTACTGTAGTATCTTGGATTTATGGGTTGATCTTTGTTCGTAGCTTATTAAGGCAAGTTCATGAAGGATCTATGTATATTTATGATATGAAGTATATGTGTGTGATCTTATTTAGAATGGAATTGTGGTAGTATTGAAAGCTTATGAATGATGATTTTATATGTGAAAGGTTATTCTCAGATACACACACTCATGAATGACTAATGAATGAAGTTCTATGATAATGTTAATGATGAAGTAATAATTGAAAGGATATTCTCAATTGTACTCTAATGAATGATAATGATATGTTGTGAAAGGACTTTCTCTCAATATGGGGGTTATTAGGTGAAAGGCTATTCTCATCTTGGAATCTATGAGCTTTCCAATGAATGAATGTTGGGTTTGGGATGGATACTCATCCATGAGTTGAGGCGGAGTATCTAGTAACAATCCCTTATCCCAAAAAAATGAACGAATGTAATGAATGTCAAGTATTCTGTGGGGAATAATGCTAAGAACAGAGTGGATATGGCTTGAGATGGGTGCTCATCTATGAGTTGGGGCGGGGTATCTAGTAGCAATCTCTTGAGATGGATGCTCATCCGTGAGTTGTGGCGGGGTATCTAGTAGCATTCTCCCTATCTCTTAAAATATGTGCCCACATAGGTCTAGCTAGTGGATCCACCTAAGCTAAAAATAATGGTCCTACCTAAGGCAAGTAGGAATCCCTTATCCTGTGAGGGTGACACCGGGATTCCATGAATTTCTCACATGGTCTATGTTGGTTAAGGCTTACCCCCACAAAGAATGTTAATGAACTATGGCTTCTCAAGAATGCACTACTTAGTGTGGGTGGTAATATGGGATGCCATCCATGCATTGCACAAGTAGGCTTTGAGAGGGGTTGTGGTGTGTTCATTTATAATGTTAAGTGTAATGAATGTGCTCTTATGATGATGTAATGGGAATGTTGGTTTAATGTTGGCCTAATGAATGAAAGTGTTCTAAATGAAGCTAATGAAGAATGTTGACTTAAATACTTATATGTTATGATGCATGCTTTACTTGGATGGTATTATGAGTTACTTCCTTGTTTTGACTTGTTGAATACGAATGTGTCTTGTCTAGGGTGACTCCAATGGAGTACATAGTATGAGTAGTAGTATGGGATTCTACTAATACATTGCACATGTATGACTTAAGGTTGGCCTAGATGATGGTTTCTAATGTGTTGATATGGCTTATGAAATGTTTATGTCTCTTCTGTATGAGTATGGTCTAAACATGGAAAGGTGGAATGGTAAGTTCACTTTTGGTGACCTTGAGGTGGTAATTAGTGTGGATAGTGGTATGGAACGCTATTCATACTTTGCACAAAGTATAGCTTGAGGGTTACTTGAGGTGAAGGCTTAATGTGAAGGTAATGGTTTATATGTTGATTTTGTCTCTAATGTGAAGAAGTGACTTGTATGTTGATTATGTCTTATAATATGCCTCTTATGCTTATGTTCATGAAGTTTTCCCAAAATGGCATATATCATGACTTTCAATTAAAATATCCATTTTAAGCATGGTTTTTGCATGGCTATCATACTTAGTACTTAATTGTGCTAACCCATATTCTTCTATGTTTACTACAAGTGTAGGTTCCGACAATTGAGTGATTCTCTCTAGTTGAAGCTTGGAATTGAGATTCTCCAAGACTAAGTGGTATGTCCTCATAGACCAAGGACAAGTAGTTGATGTTTCCTTTCTTTTAATGTAATAGACATTTGTTAGTCTTTCGATTGTAAAGGACGGTGTCCCTACTTTAGTTTTCAAGATGTTGTTTTAGATGGCCATTTGAGACAATAGACTTTCGCTACTTTCGAATGTCTTAAATGAGTATTTTCATTGTATGGTTTTAAAAGAAAAGTTTTAAATTCCACACTATTTCTAAGTATCTTATGCAATTAAATGCTATGAGGCTTGTATGAGACCCCTTCGGGGTCAAGTACGCCGTGTCGCATCTAGGGGATAGCCTTGGGTCATGACAAAACTGAACTGAATGCAATGACCAAGTGCTAATCATACAGATAACATGTTGAACTGTAAACTGATATAAATGTTGAAAACCTGGTGAAATGCACTAAGAGTCTGACGGTGGGAGCTACTATTAACTAACATAAACCATGTGAGCTAAACATGGAGTCCGATGTATATACCATATCAAGAGGACCCAATATGCCTTATTAGTGGTATAAATGCATGACTTCTGTGATCACTAAATCTGGTGCCAAATAGGGGAGACTTTTAATCCTACGGAGGCACATAGTTCTTGGACTATGAGGGTACGTTGAACCCTAGTCCAACTTGGTGCTAAGCCTACTCCCAACTGAAAATGTAGCTAACATAACATAACTGAAAGAATAGATAGCTCAAAGTTCTGACATGCAAATCTAATAATGCAACACTTATGTACTGATAATGTAACATTCGAAATCTGGAGCATGGTTATCAGTTTATTTGACCTAGCAAGTATAATTCATGAACTAAGAGAATTCATACAAACTAGTGTTCTGAGTTTCATGCAAGGAACTAAGTAGACTTTCTAAGAATCAAGCTAATTCAATTTGGGATACTACAACGGCTAAATCACAACAATTATCCAAGGTTTTAGAAACCCTAGGTTCGTACAAAATATCAAGAATCAAGAATGCGACTGAATTCTAGATACGTAGTGGACGAAAGGAATCCACTAGTGAAATCCCACATACCTGGTGATGAAACTTGAAGGACGTCTCTGCCTGTTCTTTGGAAAATGTGCCTCTTTCTTCTCAATTTGCTCTAAGTTTAGGTGAAAAATTGTTTAGGGTAGGTTTTGACTCGAATATTACGCTTAAACTGAGTAAACGATGCAGTTTAGGGATAATATAATTAGGAAAAAACCCAACTACCCCTAAGCTAATTGTCAACTCCTGACCTACGGACACTAACCGATGGACCGTGGTCTGATCAACGGTCCGTTCTCGTTGTCCATCGTCTTGCTCAGAGAGTTGGAACTAGGATCATGAACCATAGGCCCTCAACCACGAATTGTGCTCTGACTGATGGTCGGTAGTCAGGCCGTGGTCCTGGACTTTCTCGGCTGTGCTGGGGTGACCAATCATGGACCACACCTATGGTCCGTGGTCCCATCCACTGGCCGTGGGATACCTCCGTTAGTGGCACCAACAACTTCTGGAAAATGTTGTTATTCCCCTTGTTGACACCCAATTTTAGACCTCCACGATATACATTAATCATCGAGTTTCTTAAATCCAATCGATTTGAAATAATTGACTTTATAAAATACAAAATAATTTTCAAGTTATTTTAAATAATTTTGTTACTTTTTTTAATTATATATATATATATATATATATATAATATATGTTTTAGATAATTTTATATATAATTAATACATTTTATAAATATTCAAAAATCACCTCAAAAAGATTTTATTTTGCTTAAATATTTTACTAATTAGTTTAGTTATATAATAGTTTACACTTTTGAATTAATTAGTTTAGAGAAAATGGTCTAAAACCCCTCCAACCTATACCCGAAATCCCAACTATACACTCCAACTTTACGGGTGTCCTATTACCCGCCTGAACTTTATATTTCTCTATTTTATACACACCTAAGTGCTAACCTCAACACATAAACCAAATAATTAGGCCTGCGTGATTCCACACGATGGGTCCCCCGCCTCTTCAACTCCCATTTCTTGTTTTTTCCCCCATTTCCCTCCTAAAACGTAGAAGAACAAAAATCTTCTCCCGGATTTAATTTCGACCAACAAGTTTGCAAATTCAGTAAAATTTCGTGTTTGCATCTCACTAGAGTGTTGAGCATTGGGTCTGATTCATCCATACAAAGCTTATTCAAGTTTTCATTAGCCATTTTTAATGAATTTTGAGAAAATTCAAAATTCAAATTAGAGACCTAAATAAGAAATTAGAGCAGATTACAAATTCTAAATTCAAAATTTGAAGTAGAAATGAACATTAACAACTAAACCCTACTTAATATTGAGAGGGAATTGTGAATTTTTTTATAAAAGGAACAAGGGTTAATGGTGGCGAAGAAGAAAAAATGGTTTATTTGTTGGAGAAGAAGGATTTTTTCGTCAAAATTAACCTTCTAACGTGCCTAGAGGAGGTGAGAAGACCTCCCATGATAGGTCAGCACTTAGGTGTGTATAGAATAGGGAAATATAAAGTTCAGGTGGGTAATAGGACAATCGTAAAGTTGGAGTGTGTAGTTGGGATTTCAGGTATAGGTTGGGGGGGTTTTAGACCCTTTTCTCATTAGTTTATAATTAAGTCAATTATTTTATTTCGTTAAAATTAAGAGACTCATTAATTAATTTATATTAATTCGTCTTATTTAATCACTAGCCGAATTTACTAAATGAATTCAATTTGGCTACATTCCTAATTCATTGGCTAAATTTGTAATGCAATTGACCACTCAATTCGGTTAAAATTGTAACTTCCTTGCCATTGATCTTACCTCACCCTTAAACCAATTTTGGGCTTTTTATTATGCAACTTCAACCCAACTCCTTCTCAACCGACCCAGGCCCTTTTACAAATTTCCAGAATTCCTACCAGCCCACTTTTAATACCCTCAATCTAGCCCATTTCGATCAGCAAAAGAAACCCAACAACGACATCAACATAAATTCCAGGCGGCGTCAAAACAGAAGCAAGTGGCGTCAATTCCGTCAACAATTCGCACTTGTAACGTTTAAAAAGAAGGAATTTCACGACGTCAAAATTCGTAGGAGGTACACGGCGAGTCACGCCTTGTGCGCGTACAACAGAAGACAGCAACTTCATTGTCTTCTTCCCCAATGTCCTTCTCAATCGCAGCAGAAAGGAGCAGGAAAAGCAGTGACGTCCTCTGTCCTTGTAGCGTAAGATCGAGCCACATCGAGCAGCGAGGACAAGTGAATTGATTCGGAGCGTCCGTCTCTCCTTTCCTCTTCCAGAATGGGTTGAAATCGTAAGGAAAAGGTGTCCCCCTGAAATGGTGAAACAATTTTTGAAATTTGAATTTGGAATGGACCTCGTTTCTACCCGTTGGTCGTCCGTTTGCCCCCATTTTGAACCCTATTTCCCTTTTATATATGTTGCCTATTTTTCATTGTTAAAAAAAAAAGATTGGAAGAACTATCTACAATTTGAAAGAAGACACAGTACATTATTAGCTATAAAATTTACACATAACTATTTGAGAATAGCTCTCAGACGCAGAGAGGGTGAGAGTTTCAGGCTTTGCTCGAGTGTTTGTTCATTATCCCTGTTCACGTGAGTTCATTAGAGTCGTCCCTTGTGGTGGTAGAAGAGCTCGTCCCTGCTTGTTGTGGTCCCAACTCGCTGCTTAGAAAGAGGTAAACTCCTCTTCGCTTGTTGTTTTAGTTCATAATCCCTTCTTTGATTTGGTTTATGTTCTTAACAAGAGTGGCGTTGAAGATGAAATGGCAGAATGATGATTTTGACACATTTCTTTGCCTAATGAATGTTAGATCTCTAATGTGAAATTAGTTACTGATTAATTTCTTTACTGGTTGTGGAATGTTGTTGTTAATATTAAAATTTGAATGTCGCCTTTAGTTACATGTCTAGACTTCCTTAGATTCGTGTCTTTGTGTTTCATCTGGAGTCCACTTTTTTTCTCTCTCTTGTTTAAGTTGAAAATTTCAGATTATGATCCTCTCAAAAAGGTGTTCGTTTGAATGTTGTTATTTATGGATAACAAGTAGAGCTTCATCTATAAGATATTGATTCATAGGTTGGTTGTTATTCTCTCTTTGCTTTGGGTATAGTCCCCAAGTCTATTTCTTAATCATTTGCACCCTAAAAATAAAATTATAAGAAGGATGAAATGACAACATCTAGTATTGTTGGTGATTTGTATTCTTGTTTATAAAGTTTAGATTTGACCTCTTACGGGCTGTTTTCAATTCAATGTCGTGCTTGTCCGAATCTTGATTCCCTTTCATGTTCGTCTCATTTTCTATCTCTTGCTTAGTATACATGTAGCTTATTTATTTAGGTGTTCATAGTTGTATGTTTATGATTGTGTTTTTCAGATGCATTATACCGATGGAAGAAAGTGTCTAGTTTCCTCATTCTGTCCAATTTAGCTATTGTTCCGTTTAAAATCATGAAAGTACTTGCCCCTTCCTTTATCTTTTCAATTTGAATCTTCGGTTCTTGATTAGTTGTTGTCCTATTTACTTCCATGTATTGAAGGCAATACTCCTGCATGTGTTGATTTCCCCATTTATAGTCATGATTCTTTGGGGGTGTAAATATGCCTCTTAAAAAGATCTGGTCATGTTGTGAACTTTGGTTTCTAGTGGACTGCTCTCCTTGCGACTAAGTTGTATTAATATGCATATTATTAGCATACACTAATTCATCCTTTCTTCTTGCTTCATGTGAATATCCTGAGGGAATCCATTTGGATTTTGTTTACCCATATGCATTTCTCGTTGGGCCATGGAGGCCCGATTCTATTTTTTATCGAGTTGACTGGGTCTTGAAATGATGAACTGGGCTAGAGAGTGATACATAGGCTGAAACATTGAATTCTAGGCGATCGAAAAGCCCACAGAAGGGGTTGTATACACTGATATACCCGCTATATACATGGGCATACAGTCAAAATACAATATATAGGTTCAAACGTGGAAGCACAAGGTGAAAAAAATGTAGAAAATACAAAGTCTGAATAAAATTACAGGTTCGGGAGTTCGAGGATTAGCGGTATACATGGTGTATACATCAAATATACACTTAGTGTATATAATGAGAATGAAAAGGTCCAGAAGCCCAAAGAATTTTTCAGCAGGCCCAGCAGGGGTAAAAAATGGACAAGGCCTATTTTTGGGCACCTTTAGATTTTGGACAGGTTATCAAGATTGGGAATTTGGGCCAAAGGCACAAATTCAATATTCCTCTCCTTTTCTCCTATTTATTTTATATTGTATTGTTTAGCATTTTGTTTATTTTATGGTTTAATTTAATTAAATTCCCAAAGATGGTCATTTTATTCTTTTTTATGATATTCAAATTAAAACGCTTATGTTTTATACTTAGCTTGATTTTTATCATTAGTCTCATCACTTAAGATTACTTCCCTTTAGAATGATTCCCCTTTAGTTCATTTCCCCTTAAAAAATAATAATAAATAAATAAGTAAATAAAAATGAGTTTCTTTTACTTAGTTAAAATTTTTTCAAAATTAGTCAAAATCATTCTTAGTCAAATCGTGGTCAAACGGAAGTTAGCGGACATTCCAAGGGCTAACACCTTCTCAAAATATACATTTGAACTTGATCCCTTTTGTTTTCAATTGATTTTATTTGTTTGAGCCTTTTGGAAACTTTATGTTTTTTCTTGATTTTTACTAAAAATTAAGTGGCGACTCTGTTCTTTTGGAAATTTGATTTCTCTTAAATCATAAGTTTAGTCGATTTTTCGAAAAATTAGTCATTTTCCTTTTTCGAGCAAAATAGAAATGGTGACTCTGCTAGCGACTTAATTAAGTTCTAACCATAAGATTTTACTTATTTGACTAATTGTTATTAATTGTTGAATTGTTTGTTTGCGCTTAATGTGTTTAAATTGATATAACTGTCATTGCATTCATGGCATTTCCTGTCGTATGTATAGTATACTAAGGACAGTTTCTGCATAATCACAGCCAGACTTTTTATACTCAACCCTTTTTTGGGAAGATCGACAATTTATTGGTACATCATGCATCCAATGGTTGTCGTGAATTGCAGCCTAAATTGTCCACTTGGGTTCCCGGTCTTTCAAAGGCCACTCTTAGTCAGCTAGCGTAGAGCAAAACCAAATTCCTTATTTAGCGCATTTTGAACTAAGTTGACCCAAGACCCAAGGCGTGTTGGGCCCATTAGAAGCCCACCTTGTGCCTATTTGACCCATTTTGGTCAATAAAAGACGATCATGTTTATTTGTTTAATTGAAGGATGTATATGTCATTTTTTTAAACAGAGTAATTATCTGTGGGGGTGGGGGTAACTTACCTTTGTCTATTTTTCTTGCAGGATGAATCCGACATGTGAGCCGTTAAGGACTTGAATGGTGACCATACCCCATCCTTACCTTCAGGTTTGGTGGAAGTTCATGAACGCGGAGGAAAAGAAGAAAACTCAAAGACACATAGACCATCTCCCGTCATTAATGGAGATGGTAGCTAATCCCGATTTTATTGGAACAATGGTGAAATTTTGGGACAATGACAACATGGTATTTTGATTCGGGGAAATAGAGTTGACTCCGACTGTTGATGAAGTTCTTGCAAGTTATGAGAGTGTCGGCATGTGTAACAAGAGGAGCACCAACCCAATACTGATCTTCTCTTTCCAAAGAAATGGGGTTTTGATGAAATTAAAGAAAAATTTTCACTTGTCAAAGCTGAGTGGATGGACAGGCTTCCCTGGTCAAATATTCCATTTTGAAAGTGGTATTATCGATTTGGACGCGCAAGGGCTTATAAAAGTTCAAAGAAGAGTTTGTCTCGGAAGAAAAATGGAAGGAAACACGCCCCCTCGGTATTTCGATATGCCTACTTGGGACAATGGTGTTTCCCCAAGGACCAAACTACACCATCTATCCAAGTGTAGTAATGGTTACTCATGCTATTTTTAATAGAATAGGCTACGGGTCTGCGAGAAAGTACTACAATTTAGCCCCATGATCCTTGCTGACATTTATAGGGCGGTGGATAGATGTAAAAGTGACACACATTTCTTTCAAGGGTGTAACCTAATACTTCAATGGTGGACGATGAGACTCTTGGTCAAAGCTAATAATCAAACAGAACCAAATCCCTTGGAAAGACCGAACAGACTCAAAAGTCACGATTGGTGGGTGCAAGTAATCATTTCAATAGGACTGGAGGCAAAGAATTTTGGTACTCGAGACTTTAGGGTTTGAGAGAGGAAGATGTACAGTGGTCGATCCAATGCTTGGTAGTAACAAAACAAATGGTGATCTGAAGTGGAAAGGCCCCCTACTTGATATTTTCTGGGTTGAGGGGAACTCGGCCATATGCTCCTTCTCGAGTGCTTAGACAGTTAGGAGGGAAACAAGAACTTCCTCAAATCAAAGACATGATAAGATTTGTGACAGATCATGAAAATAGCGAAGTCGCTTTTACTAAAGATGCTTCAATTATTGAAAACTCAAAGGGTATTGGGTGAGCCGGTGCCAAACAGGTTTCGTCCCAAATGTTCTAAGGATTACAAGGAGTGGTTAAAGAAGAGCCTCACCGAAACTATCAAACCCGGTCCAAATGTTCCCCATATTATTGCAGATGTTGGAGCCAAACATCAAATTTGACTTCATCAACTCCAAGAGAGGTTTGATAGGAATGAGTTGGAGCATCAACGTCGGCATTTAGAAGATGCCAAAGTCATAGATCAGTTAAAGCAAGAGTTGCAAAAAGCCAGGTAATGCATGTCAGAATTGGATGATAGCATGGAATAGTAAATCCAATCGGTAAAGAGGTTCGGACATCAGGAAGGGGCTCGGTTGGCAAGAGATCACCTCTGGGCGAATAGATACACTTTGTGGGAACAGGTCAGCATTACCAAGAGGACTAGACTTGGTGAAGGATCAGGATGAGCTTGAAGTTTGTTAGCGTCTCCTGCGTGGGATTTCTTTATTTGTACTTTGCTTTGTAATTTACTTTCCGAACTCATTCCCCTAATTTTATGTTGGTCAAACATTTTAATGATATTAATGAAGTATTTTGGGGGATAATAAATTAGCTTAAAAAGATATACACTTCCTTCAATTCGCTAGGCCTACCCTTGGCACAAAAGGGTTACATGCATGTTAGGATGCGATATATGCTTATGTGCTTTAACTGTTTAGATGATTTGTTGCTTTGAATGAAAACATTTTTAGCCCACTCCTTTTCGAAAGTTTTCTAAAAATCTCCACAATTCTAAATACAAGTCACTACCAAAATGTTCGACTAAAATTTCCGGAGTCTTGAGTTTCTTAGTCAAAAAATAAAATCATATTACCGAATCCTAAGACATTACTCTATCATCTCAAGAAAGGTAAAATTGCAGCTAAGATGGGAAAAGGTAAGAGTATCAACATAGAGTTAATGGAGGAAGATTTGAGGATGAAATTGCAGCAGCTCAGACAAGAGATCTAAGAAACTAGAGAAAGGAGAATAGTAGTGGAGATCGCCACCGCGGTTGCACGAACCGCAAATGTGATGCTAGACGAGGAGTTGGCGGCTAAGATGGCAAGACACGCTATCGTGAATGAAGAGACAGCTGCTATGTGGAAGGGAGACGATGTCTTCAAAAATAGTATAGCCATGAGGCTTCAGAGGCTACGCAAAGAATACCCTCTTTTGGATAACATTGTCCCTGTCCCCAAAAATAATGAATCGGAAGATGTTGAAGAAGAACTTGAGGAGGAAATTGTCTATAGGCCTCATCTCCAGGGACAGTGGAAAGAAGGGAATGAGAAAATCGCCCTCGAAGCATTTAGTTTACCCCCCATGAGTAATGCGACAATCGAAAGAGGAATAGCTTGGATGGAGGCACATTTTATCTTTTAGGAGCTTTATTGTTTGTTTTTCACTTTCCTTGAAATCACCAGAAACGAATGAATGAAAATGAAAATTTCATTTGTATTCGAACTACGTAGGGCCTGAATTCTCCTTGCGAGATACATAGGCAACCTTTCAAGGACCCTATCTTTTACAAAATTTTCTTTCACCCCCCTTCATCCTACAAGGAAATGTCGAGTTCAGATCAACAGATCCTAGAAGATGCAGCGAGAAGACCTTAGCTCAATGCAATTTAACCTTTTTGAGTCGATAGCCCCCAAAAAAAAAAAAAGAGCAAATTCCTGTTTGTTCAAAAATTAGTCCCCATTATTCGTGGGTTAACATGTTCTCAAACAAAGCAACTCTTGTGTGTTTATATGCCCTCTATGTGATATTTTGCATTATTTTTGCTGAATAAAAACTAACAGATCTGCCTTTGAGTTGTTTCTTCTACAGGTAGTTAGAACTGATCTGTGTTGATAAGCTAGCTGAACACCCCTATTTTACAAGATCAAAAGGCCCTATAGATTCCTTCCTTAGTCAAAGTTCTCGAAAGGGCAAGTCAACAATGGGCGATAATGTTGAGGATACCGGCTTAACAGATGTTGTTGTGGCTCAGCCTATCATCGCCTATCAAAACGAGTTAATCGTGAAGTTGATGCAACAAATCACTGAGATGCGGGTCGAAATGTAGAGAAGACAAGATTTTCCTAATTTAGCTTTTACTTTCAATGCTCCAGCAGATGGAAGACCTCCTCTTCACTTTCCTCTTTCAAGTGTGAAACCGGCTCAAAACCCACCCTCCAGTTCGGTTCATAACCCCTCAATCATCAACCTAACCACCCAAAATCCCTAGTATGCCTCCGCCTCTTATCAGACACCACCCCCTCCTGAAAATGCCAACCTCCAAGTGCCACTCCCTCCCCAAAATGCAACCTCCAAACTAGTCCACCCCTCAAAAACAAACCGTTAAAAACTCGCAAACTTTCCTTCGTCGCCAAAATCAACATACTAACCCCCAAACCTTCCCCCAAAACTACCAAGCCACTCAAAATACCCAAGGTCCCTCCATTGCTCCACCCCTACCCCAGAAAGCCACTTTCCAAATCTTGGTCCCCAATGAGCATGACGCCAATGGTTCTGAGCTAGACCATTACGGAGAGTGAGAGAGAGAGTGGAGGTCAAAGGAAGAGGCCGCCAAGCTGGATATGAAGAAAGAGATTCAAAAATCCATGAAAGAGTTGCAGTGTATCCCTGATGTCGCCGGTTTGAGTTATGAGGATTTATGTATTCATCTGAATTAGGACCTCCCAAAAGGGTTCAAGGTGCCAAATTTTAATGTTTTCGGAGGAATAGGGAACCTCTTAACACACTCGAGGGCCTACTGTGACCAGCTCATGGGTGTTGGAAGAGATGAAGCTTTACTGATGTTGCTTTTTAGCTGAAGTCTGAGTGGAGAGGCTCTGGAATGGTTTACATCTCATGAAACAAGACAGTGGCCTAGCTGTAATGCTCTGGCTAAGGACTTTATCGAACGGTTCACCTATAATGTGGAGATCGTTCCTGATCGTTATTCCTTAGAAAAAATGAAACAGAAATCAAATGAAAGTTATAGAGAATTTGCATACAGATCAGGAAAGGAGGCAGCTAGAGTTCGGCCTCCTATGTCTGAGAAGGAAATTATCGAAGTATTTGTGCAGGTTCAAGAGCCCAAATATTATGATAGAATTATGTTGCTCATTGGAGCAAAGTTTGTTGAGATAGTCAAAGTAGGTGAGACTAACGAAGATGGATTAAGAACTGGGAAGATTTTCCGCGTTGCTGCCTCACCCGGATCCTCGGGTTTACTGAAGAAGAAAAGAGAAGATGTGTTTTCTATATCTTATGAGGGGACGATGACCCCAAGGAAATCCTCATCATTCCAAGGTTATTCTCGACCATTACATAGTCATACCCGGCTTGTTATGCATAGGCCGATTACCAAAATACCCCTCCCCCTAGTTACTAAAATACCCTTCCCTCCAGCTATCAAAACACTCCCCCTCCTATCTACCAAACTTCCCATCCAGTTTACCAAACTCCACCTCATCATAACCAAAATGCCACCCCCAACTGTGCCAACGTTCAGGCAAATTACAAAACTCCTCCCCTAATGTACCAAACCCCAACTCCACTTTACCAAAATACCCCCCGAACTACCAAGCACCACAGCCAAATTACCAAATTAACTCATATCCCAGATATCAAGCCCCTCGTCCAAACACTCCAAATTATCGTCAAATGCCTCCTCCTCAACAAGGCAATTACGATCCCCCCATCCTAGATTTGAGAAGAAGCCTTCTAGAATTTTCACTCCGCTCACTCAAAGCCGAACAAAGCTGTTCGAGCGATTAATTGCGGTAGGTTATATTCATCCAGTGGGGCCCAAGCCGATTGACACTAGCTCAAAGTTTTACAGACCTGATCAGAGGTGCGCATATCACTCCATCGGTATTGGGCATGATACCGAAGACTGTATCAACCTAAAGCACAAGATCCAACACCTAATTGACCAGAAAGTGGTTTCTCTCCAGATAGTCAAGCCTAATGTCAATAGTAATCCTTTGCCAAATCATGGAGGCGTCACTATTAATATGATAGAGACGGATGAGGATTGGTGCGTGACAAAGGTAATAGTCCCGATCACTCCTGATGAACTGAAAAGTGCTGTAGCTTCGTTGAGCATTAGAGAGAAGAAAGAGTTTGTGATTATGACACCCAATGAGGCTGTTGCCTTGGTGACATGAGAAACTCCTGACTGACCAAAATTTGTGATCGAAATGGCTATTACCCAGGGTATGACCAAATTCGGCAGGTGCTACACATAAGAAGAGTTATCCCAAGGAGTATAGAAGAAGGATCAGTCTAAAAATCCAATTATTGAAGCTGAAGCAAAAGAGTTCTAGAGAAAGATGCAACCGAAAGATTACTTGATCGTGAAGTATCTGGAGAAAACACCAGCTCAGATTTATGTGTGGGCCCTACTGATGAGTTCACTATTGTATAGGCAAGCTCTGATGAAGGCTCTGAATGACACCTATGTGCCCGTGGGCACCAACAACGACAATCTAGCATCCATGATAAACCAGGTTATTCAAGGACATCATATCAGCTTTTGTGACGAAGTGCTTCCCTTTGAAAGCTGGATGCACAACATACCTCTGCATGTCACCATTATGTGTCGAGACAAAATAATAAATCACGTCTTGGTCGATGACGAATCTGTTCTTAATATTTGCCCACTTTCGACTCTGAGGCAGCTCAAATTCGACTTGGGAAAGCTTCATCAAAACCAAGTCAATGTGAGGGCTTTTGATGGAGTGCAAGGAGACACAATAGGTGTGGTAAACATGGATATTCAGGTGGGTCTTATTACGGAATTCAATGTGGAGTTTCACGTGTTGGATATCAACACCAGTTACAACTTGCTTCTGGGAAGACCGTTTATCCACATGGCTGGAGCTGTGCATTCTACCCTTCACCAACTAATGAAATTTGTTTAGAAGGACCAGAAATTAGTCGTTTACGGTGAAGGGAGCCATTCCAACGAATATGCACCGATCGTCGATGATGTCTCTTGAGGTTGTGATTTCTACATGGTGGAGCTGGTAAATGCCACCGGTGATGACTTGGCTCCATCGCCTCCTATGCCTCCCGTGTACAAGATGATTTCTATTGTTATGCTCCGAAGTGGTTTCGAACCAGGTTTCGGATTAGGGAAGTACTTTTAAGAAATTGTTGAGCCTATCCAAATTTCCGCCAAAGGAGCAAAGTTTGGTTTGGGGTATGTCCCCAAAGATGATGAAGTAGAGATGAAGAACAAGAGTGCTGATCAAGCATTGGCCAAGCCAATCCCTCATCTATACCAGTCATTCCCGATGCGAGAATATGTCAACGATGATGGTCTCGAGGAAGGAATCTGGGGCCGTTTTGAGGAGATTGATGCGGTCATCGAGGAAGAGGCTGGAACATCGAGCATCCATGATGCAGAACCTGAGGAGCAGTTGCAAAATTGGATCTGCATACCGCTCCTGATTTCCCATGAAACTTGGTAGAAAATACATGTGCTTATGTTTGTTTTTGAAATCGGTGGTAGTCCGAAAGAGGCCCAAGACCCACCTTTTATGCAGCTTTTACTTGTTTGAAGTTTTTAAAATTCCCTTGTGATGTTTTAAAAGGAAAAATGGCTGTCGGCCATGCCATGTCCATAGTTTGTGCTTGCTTTTCAATTAAATGAAAGCCTCCTTTATCAAAAATTTGTTTACTTATCTGTCTATATGTTACTTTCCTAATTTTGTTTATTTATGATTTCAGTAATATTAATTTAAAACCTACCAACGTCATGTCATGTCCGGAGCCGAATGAACAAAATGAGGTAGGTGATGATGGATGTGAGGAATATGAAGAAGAAAATGAGGTACTAGAACATGTTGCTGAAGATTTTCGACAATTCGAGAATCAACACAGGCCAAATTTAGAAGAAACCAAAATTGTAAATCTCGGGGATGAGGAGTGTGTTAAAGAAGTAAGAATCAGTGGCCATCTAACTGAAGCTCAAAGAAGGGGTCTAGTCCACTTGCATAGGGAATACATTGATGCATTTGCCTGGTCTTACAAAGATATGTCGGGGCTGAGTACGAATATGGTGTCCTACAAGTTGCCGATTAATCCAAATTTCAATCCAGTAAAACAAAAGACTCAAAAATTTAAGCATGAGTTGAGTTTAAAGATCAAAGAGGAGATTACCAAATAGATTGAGTCTCAAGGAGTGGAAGTGATGCAATATCCAATTTGGTTAGCCAACGTCGTTCCGATTGCGAAGAACGATGGAAAAATCAGAATTTGTGTTAACTACAGAGATCTCAACAAAGCTAGCCCGAAAGGTAATTTTCCATTACCAAACATTCACATTCTCATTGATAACTGTGTTAAGCATGAGATGCAGTCGTTTGTGGATTGTTATGTGGGCTATCACCAGATCCTGATGGATGAAGAAGATGCATAAAAGACAACTTTAATCATGCCCTAGGGTGTATATCATTATAGAGTGATGCCTTTTAGTCTAAAGAATGTGGGTGCTACTTATATGAGGGCTATGACAACTATCTTCCATGATATGATTCATAAGGAGATTGATGTGTATGTAGATAATGTCATAATCAAGTCCCGCGAGAGTTCGGATCACTTAACTCACTTGAGGAAGTTCTTTGATCACTTGCGTCGGTACAATCTGAAGCTAAATCCCTCCGAATGTGCTTTCAGAGTGCCAGCCAGAAAGTTGTTAGGATTCATAGTTAGCAGAAGAGGCATTGAAATTGATCCTTCTAAGATTAAAGCCATTCAAGAGTTATCTCCTCTGAAGACAAAGAAAGAGGTGATGAGTTTTCTCGAAAGGTTAAACTACATCAGTCAATTTATAACTCAGTCCACCTTGCTGTGTGAGCCAATCTTCAAGTTGTTGAAAAAAGATGCTTTGACCAAGTGGACCGGAGAATGTCAGACTGCTTTTGATGCCATCAAGAACTATTTGTCCAATCCACTGGTGTTGGTTCCTCCTCGAGAAGGAAGTCCTTTGTTGATGTATCTATCTGTCTTAGATAATGCATTTGGATGTGTACTTGGCCAACATGACAAAACTAGGAAGAAGGAGAGAGCCATTTATTACTTGAGCAAGAAATTCACTCCATATGAAGCCTGTTACACTCTTTTGGAGAGAACATGTTGTGCTTTGACTTGGATTGCTCAGAAGTTGAGACATTATTTATATTCTTATACCACATACCTTATTTCCAAGATAGACCCATTGAAGTATATTTTACAGAAAGCAATGCCGACTGGGAAGTTGGCTAAATGGCAAATGCTTTTGAGTGAATTTGACATTGTATATGTGACTTAGAAGGCAATAAAAGCACAAGCCTTAGCTTATCATCTTGTAGAGAATCTAGTTGATGAAGAGTATGAACCACTCAAGACTTATTTTCCCGATGAAAAAGTTGCATTTGTGGGTGAAGATATTTTTGAAGCATACCCTGGTGGGAGGGTATTCTTTGATGGAGCAGCGAATCACCAAGGGAAAGGTATCATAGCGGTCTTAGTGTTAGAAACCGGTCAGCAATATCCTATGGTGGCTAAACTCCAATTTGATTGCACGAACAACATTGCTAAGTATGAAGCTTGCATCCTCAGTTTGAAGATGGCCATCGACATGAATGTTCGTGAGTTGCTGGTCATTAGAGATTCAAATTCGCTAATTCACCAGGTTCAAGTATAATGGGCCGCGAAGAACCCAAAGATTACACTGTACGTGCAATATATACATAAGTTGTGCAAAATGCTCCGTAAGATTGAGTTTAGACACACTCCCAAGACACAGAATGAGTTGGGCGATGCTCTCACCACCATTTTCTCGATAATTAAACATCCAAATACAAGTTATATTGATCCTTTGGATATAGAGGTAAAAGAGCAGCCTGTCTATTGTTCACAAGTTGAAGCAGAACCAGATGGTTTGCCTTGGTATTTTGACATCAAGAAGTATTTAGAGATCGGGACTTATCCTGAGAATGCAACATTCAACCAAAAGAAGTCGATACGCCATATGGCCCTCAATTTCTTTACAAGTGGGAAAATCCTTTATAGGAGGACTCTTGATTTAGGTCTTCTCAGATGTGTTGATGCTAGTGAAGCTGCAAAGCTTCTAGAACAAATACACACCGGAGTTTGTGGTACCCATATGAATAGGCTCAGTTTGGCTAGGAAGATCCTCCGGGCTGATTACTTTTGGATGACTACGAAGCATGATTGTTGCAAGTTTGTGCAAAAATATCACAAATGTCAAGTGCATGACGATTTGATTCGAGTCCCACCTCACGAGCTCAATGCTATGAGTTCACCTTGGCCGTTTGTAGATTGGGGCATGGACGTCATTGGTCCAATAGAGCCAGCCGCCTCCAATGGACACAGATTCATTTTGGTTGCCATTGAATACTTCGCCAAGTGGGTGGAAACAGTTTCATATAAGTCAGTGACCAAGAAGGTCGTAGTTGATTTTGTTCACAATAATTTGATATGTAGGTTTGGAGTGCCAGAATCCATCATTACGGATAATGGAGCGAATCTCAACAGTCACTTGATGAGAAAAATATGTGAACAATTCAAGATCACTCACCGAAATTTGACCGCTTATCGTCCCCAAATAAATGGAGCTGTAGAAGCCGCCAACAAGAACATAAAGAAGATTTTGAGGAAAATGATCGATAATCGCAGAGGTTGGCATGAGGTGCTGCCATATGCTTTGTTGGGTTACCGGACGACTATCAAAACATCAATTGGAGTCACTCCATACTTGTTAGTATATGGAACAGAAGCAGTTATACCTGCAGAAGTTGAAATACCTTTCCTGAGAATTATCCAGGAGGCAGAGTTGAATGATGCTGATTGGATTCGCAAGCGGACTGACCAGTTAACCTTGATTGATAAGAAGAGAATAGTTGCTGTTTGTCATGGTCAACTGTATCGATAGAGAATGATTTGTGATTTTCACAAGAAAGTAAGAGCCAGGATATTCGAAGTTGGTCAGTTAGTTCTCAAACACATTTTCCCTCATCAGGATGAGTACAAAGGGAAATTCAAGCCAAATTTGCAAGGACCCTATATGGTTCGTAAAGTGTTATATGGAGGTGCCTTGGTCCTATCGGAGATGGATGGAACCGAATGGCCGAAACTGATCAACTCAGATGTTGTCAAGATATACTATCTGTGAAGTTTCAGTTTGTATTTCTGTCTTTTCCTTGTAATCGCTCTATTTTCTTGTAATCGCTCTATTTAGAGTTTTATCCCGCTATAATGAACTACGTTAAACCTGAATTCTCAAGAATGAGATACGTAGGCGGCCTATGTCGGCCTCGGTCACCCCTTTATCCCTTTTAAATATTTCCTTTTATATTTGCACTACGTTCGACCTGAATTCTCAAGAATGAGATACGTAGGCAGCCTATGTCGGCCTCGGTCGATTTCTTTGTAATTTATTATTTTTATTAATCCTCGAGAAGGGAAACTATGTTTGATCAGATTCCTGCGTCAATGGGATATGTAGGCTCCACAACGACTCGGTCATATCTCTCGTAAGATTTCTATTTCCCCTTTACAATAGAAACTGGGACAAAATTTTTGAGAGGGACTCAAAAATTCTCAAGAAGAAGATCTCTCCAACAAAGTCGAGACTGAAGTGACTCTGAAATTTGCAACTGGGACAGAATTTTTGAGATCCTCTAAAAAATTTGGTGATTTGATCACAAACGGTTATAGATGAGCCAAGACAGTTAACTGGGACAGAAAATTTTGTGGATGATCTCAAAAATTTCAATAAGGTTCATCAGAAGTTTAGAACAACTTTGAATACTTCCCAGCAAGTAACCAGACAGACCTCGAAGCATCAACTTCAAAGGAGTTCGCTAAAAGCTCGACGTGACATGACACTTGGCAGTGACCTTTTCCAAATATTACTTTTTTGTTGCAAAAAAAAAAAAAAACCTATATTCCTTAAAACTTTCCTTTCATGTTTCAATTATTTTGCATAAAAATATTTTGTCTTATTTATCAAGAGGCGGGAGATCGGAGATAGCAAAACAAGAAGCAGACAATTGAAGAGATCGACACAAATCAGTTCCTCTTTCAAAAAACTAATAATTTTTTGGTGTATGTGGGTCTATAAGTTTGCCTCAAGATCAGCATATTCCCCCATTCAATAGATATGGAGAAGTCAAAAGGGTGAGGAGCTCCCCAAAATTAATAATTTTTGGGTGGATGGAGGAAATATTTTATGTCCTTTTATATCAAAGATCTGGGAGTATGAATAACATCATTTCATCCAATTTCCAACAAGTCGAAGTCCATAATGAACATGCAATGATGTTCGGATTTGGAACAAATGAAAACCTCAAAGAGGGAAATTTTATTGTTTTCCATCAACTAAAGATAACTAGAAGATTTCGTTTGCATCACATTATCAGACACAATGATATTACTACCTGAAAGGTCATTTATATTGTGTTGTCAAATGAGATGATGCTACTACTCCAAGGGTCATTTTTATTCATATTGTCGATTGAGACGATACCGTCATCCAAAGGATACCTAGAAGATCACCTGTGTTACTCGGTGAAGTATTATCTTTGTTCGGTATCAGAGAAGCATTATCAAAAGATTCATGCATTACAAGAGAAGATTCATGCATTGCAAGAGACGATTCATAAATCGCGGGAAGAAATTCATGCAGTGCGAGAGAGAAGTCATGCATGGCAAGAGAAAGAAAGCATGCATTGCCAGAGATAGAAGTCATACATGGCGAGAGAAAGAGTCATGCGTAGCAAGAAAAAGAAGTCATGCATTGCAAGAGAAAGAAAACACGCATTGCAAGAGAAAGAAGTCATGCATTGCGAGAGGAAAAAATCATGCATAGCAAGAGAAGGAGATCATGCATAGCAAAAGAAAGGGTCATGCATTGCATAGAAGGAAAGCATGCATCGCGAGAGAAAGTCCATATACCACAAAGAAGGAAACCATGCATCACGAGAAAATCAACATCGACTGCATCATTTTTACTTGCTAGAATAATATCAAGAGAAACATCAACGGCGACATCGAGAGATTTATCAACATACTACATCAGCCTATTTTATTACCTCGATATCAAAGAAAGAGTACATTGAAGATTATATTGCAAATATGAGACACAAGCTTTATTTGCTTTACGTCAAACCCGATGAAGTT
Source organism: Solanum pinnatisectum (assembly GCA_035578085.1). Taxonomy (NCBI): domain Eukaryota; kingdom Viridiplantae; phylum Streptophyta; class Magnoliopsida; order Solanales; family Solanaceae; genus Solanum; species Solanum pinnatisectum. The sequence goes on from JAWPEI010000107.1 coordinate 133,596, forward strand.
GATGTTAAATGTTCAAGGAGAGAAATTAAGTGTCAACACGGTAAAAGGCACTATCTCCCCATTTGAATCATATTTTTATGCTAATGAGTTTTATCTTAATCTTTGTCAAGAGCATCTGAGAGGATGAATTCTCAAAACAAACCACATGTGCGGACAACATAAAAAATGATGCAGCATAGAGTGGAACTTTTCTTAGCAGCGAACTGGGACATAGTCCAAAGTGGAGTTCCAAACTCTTAGGACGTGAGCAAACGAGTGACTTCTACCACAATCAAACCACACCCCTATCAGAAGGCACGTGGGTTTATCTTTGGTTTGTCAGTTTCAGTTTTGCATTAGGAAATTTTTGGTCTCTACCGGAAGCAGCTTTCCAATCTGAGTGACAATGCACCAAGAACATTGGAAGTTATGTTCGTGTAAGTTCTCACTTATGGATGTGGAGCTCCACATTCATAGCTAAGAAGTTGCAAGCCTCTTTTTCGCACTCGATTCTTTTGTCACTCTTCCAGAACCAAAGGTTTTCTCGCATGCTAGATTTCCTTTTCAATTGATTGTGTCAAACTACAAGCAGCCCGATTCCCTAAATTGAGGGATGTGTAGGCAGAATCAATGTTGAAACTCGGCTGTGTTTCAACATTCGCTCTTAAATATTTTTCTCGAGCATTTTGCTACCCCATAATTCTATATCGGGATGACTTATGATTTCTTTCAAAATCATGCGTTAAATCAAAAGTATCGAACTATAAGGGGCCTGAATTCTCTTATAGCCTGAGATATGTAGGAAACCTATTGTCAGGGTTCAGCCATAATTCCTAAAGTCCGTACAAAAGTTCCTTTCTGAGAGATGAAGATGTGGTCGGTCAAAATTGGATTCGTCAATTTCATTTGCCTTGAATTTTTTTCATCAATCCAAGTCAAATGAGGGATAGTTGTTCACACCCAATTTTTGACCTCCACGATATACATTAATCATCGAGTTTCTCAAATCCAATCAATTTGAAATAATTGACTTTATAAAATTCAGAATATTTTTCAAGTTATTTTAAATAATTTTATCACTTTTGTTTAATTGTTTTATATATATATATATATATCATATATGTTTTAGATAATTTTATATATAATTAATACATTTTATAAATATTCAAAAAATCACCTCAAAAAGATTTTATTTTGCTTAAATATTTTACTAATTAGTTTAGTTATATAATAGTTTACACTTTTGAATTAATTAGTTTATAATTAAGTCAAATATTTTATTTCATTAAAATTAAGAGACTCATTAATTAATTTATGTTAATTCTTCTTATTTAATCATAGGCCGAATTTACTAAATGAATTCAATTTGGCTACATTCCTAATTCATCGGCTAAATTCGTAATGCAATTGACCACTCAATTCGGTTAAAATTGTAACTTCCTTGCCATTGCTCTTACTTCACCCTTAAACCAATTTTGGGCTTTTTATTATGCAACTTCTAGCAATCCAAAAATTTCCAGAGGACCCACTTCAACCTAACTCCTTCTCAACCGATCCAGGGCCCATTACAAATTTCCAAAATTCCTACCAGCCCACTTTTAATACCCTCGACCTGGCCCATTTCGATTAGGAAAATAAACCCAACAACAATGGCATCAACACAAATTCTAGGCGGCGTGAAAACAGAAGCAAGCGACGTCAATTCCGTCGACAATTCGCACCTATAACGTTCACAAAGAAGGAATTTCACAACGTCAAAATTCACAGGAGGTACACGGCGAGTACACGGTGAGTCATGCCTTATGCACGTACAACTGAAGACAGCAACTTCGTTGTCTTCTTCCCCAACGTCTTTCTCAGTCGCAGCAAAAAGGAGTAGCGAAAATAGTCGCATCTTCTGTCCTTGTAGCGTGAGATTGAGCCAAGTTGAGCAGCGAGGACAAGTGAATTGATCCGGAGCGTCCGTCTCCCCTTTCCTCTTCTGAAATGGGTTGAAATCATAAGGAAAAGGTGTCCCTCCAAAATGGTGAAAGAATTTTTGAAGTTTGAATTTGGAATGGGCCTCATTTCTACCCATTGGTCGTCCATTTCACCCAATTCCGAACCTATTTCTCATCTATATATGTTGCCTATTTTTCACTATTAAAAAAAAAGATTGGAAGAACTAGCTACAATTTGAAATAAGACATTGTACATTATTAGCTATAAAATTTACATATAAAAATTTCAGAATATCTCTAAAAGGCAGAGAGGGTGAGAATTTCAGGATTTGGTCGAGTCTTTGTTCATTTTGCCTGTTCACGTGAGTTCATTAGAGTCGTCCCTTGTGGTGGTGGAAGAGCTCATCCCTACTTGTTGTGAGCCCAACTCGCTGCCCGAAAAGAGGTAAACTCCTCTTCGCTTGTTGTTTTAGTTCATAATCCCTTCTTTGATTCGGTTTATGTTCTTAACAAGACTGGCATTGAAGATGAAATGGCAGAATGATGATTTTGGCACATTTCTTTGCCTAATGAATGTTAGATCTCTAATGTGAAATTAGTTACTGATTAATTTCTTTACTGGTTGTGGAATGTTGTTGTTAATATTAAAAATTGAATGTCACCTTTAGTTATATGTCTAGACTTCCTTAGATTCATGTTATTGTGTTTCATCTTGAGTCCACTTTTTTTTTCTCTCTCTTGTTTAAGTTGAAAATTTCAGATTATGATCATCTAAAAAATGTGTTCGTTTGAATGTTGTTATTTATGGATAACAAGTAGAGCTTCATATGTAAGATGTCGATTCATAGGTTGGTTGTTATTGTCCCTTTGCTTTGGGTATAGTCCCTTAGTCTGTTTCTTAATCATTTGCACCCTAAAAAAAAATTATAAAAAGGATGAAATGACAACATCTAGTATTGTTGGTGATGTCTATTCTTGTTTATAAAGTTTAGATTTGACCTCTTACGGGCTATTTTCAATTCAATGTCGCGCCTGTCCGAATCTTGATTCCCTTGCATGTCCGTCTCATTTTCTATCTCATGCTTAGTATACACGTAGCTTATTTATTTAGCTGTTCGTAGTTGTATGTTTATGATTGTGTTTTTCAGATGCATTAGACCGATGGAAGAAAGTGTCTAGTTTCCTCATTCTGTCCAATTTAGCTATTGTTCCATTTAAAATCATTAAAGTACTTGCCCCTTCCTTTATCTTTTCAATTTGAATCTTCGGTTCTTGATTATTTGTTGTCCTATTTACTTCCATGTGTTGATTTCCCCATTTATGGTCATGATTCTTTGAGTTGTAAATATGCCTCTTAAAAAGATCTGGTCTTGTTGTGAACTTTGGTTTCTAGTGGACTGCTCTCCTTGTGATTAAGTTGTATTAATATGAATATTATTAGCATACACTAATTCATCCTTTCTTCTTGCTTCATGTGAATATCCCGAGGGAATCCATTTGGAATTGGTTTACCTGTTTGCATTTCTCATTGGGCCATGGAGGCCCGATTCTATTTTTTATCGAGTTGACTGGGTCTTGAAACGATGAACGGGGCTGGAGAGTGATACATGGGCTGAAACATTGAATTCTAGGCGTCCAGAAAGCCAAAAGAATGGGATGTATACACTTATATACCTGCTATATACATGGGTATACAGTCAAAATACAACATACAGGTTCAAACGTGGAAGTACAAGGTGAAAAAAATGCAGAAAATACAAAGTCCAAACAAAATTATAGGTCCGGGAGTTCGAGGATTAGCGGTATACATGGTGTATACATCAAATATACACTTGGTCTATTTCGTGACAAATGAGAATGAAAGGGGCCAAAAGCCCAAAGAATTTTTCAATAGGCCCAGCAGGGGTAAAAAATGGACAAGGCCTATTTTTGGGCACCTTTAGATTTAGGACAGGTTATCATGCAAGGTCTCAACATGTCCTCTAAGGTCTGAATGGGATGCTCTACCCTACCAACCATCTATGGATGAAATATCGTACTGAGATTTACCCATGTACCAAGACCTTTCTGAAATGATCTCTAGAAATGAGAGGTAAACTGAGGACCTCTATCTGAGATGATAGACAAGGGAACTCGACGTAAATTTACTATCGCATTGATGTTGAGTTTGGCATAGTCCGCTGCTGAATCTGTAGTCTTGACAGCTAAGAAGTGACCGGACTTAGTGACTCTGTCTACCCAAATGGAGTCATGCTGCTGCGAGTACGAGGTAAACCCATAATGAAGTCCATGTTTATTACTTCCCACTTCCATGTAGGAATGTTAATTTCTTGAGTCATGCCTCCTGATTTCTAATGCTCTACCTTAACCTGTTGACAGTTAGGACACTTACCCACAAAGTCTGCTATATCGCTCTTCATGTCATTCCACCAAAAGACTTACGTAGATCACAGTACATCTTAGTGGCACCTAGATGAATAGAATACCTAGAGTTATGGGCTTGGGTAAGGCTATGCTACCTCAACTCGCCAACCTTAGGAATACATAAATGAACCTGGTAATAAAGCACACCATCTCCCTCTTGGGAGAAAACCTCGACTTTCTGCTGATGAACTACACCTTTAAACTGAAGCAATATAGGATCACTATCTTGTTTTTCCTTAACCTTTGCTACCACTAAAGATTCTGATCCATTCTAAACTATCTCACCACCATTTGATATGTCAGTAAGGCAAACTCCTAAGCGAGCAAGCCGGTGAACATCTTTGGCTAACTCTTTCTTTTCTTCCTCAACATGAGCTACACTACCCATAGACAGTCTGCTGAGAGCATCAGCCACTACATTGGCCTTACCAAGATGGTAAAGCACATTCATGTCATAGTCTTTGAGGAATTCAAGATATCTCCTCTAACGATAATTCAACTCTTTATGGGTGAACACATACTGGAGGCTATTATGATCGATGAACACATCCACATGAACACCATACAAGTAATGTTTCCAAATCTTTAGGGCAAATACTACAGTAGCATGCTCGAGGTCATGAGTCGGGTAGTTCTTCTCATGGACCTTAAGTTGTATAGAAGCATACACTATAACCTTACCTTGCTGCATCAACACACAACCTAGGCCGACTCTAGATGCATCACAATAAACCACATAACTGTCTGAACCATTAGGTAGAGTCAAGATAGGAGTTGTAGTCAACTTAGTCTTCAGTTCTGAAAAGCTTTTCTCACACTCATTTGACCACTGAAACTTTTCCTTTTTCTAGGTCAACTAGGTAAATGCGGAAGTTATGGATGAAAATCCTTCCACAAATCTTCTATAATAACTGGCCAAATCCAAGAAGCTTTTTATATTTGTTGGAGAGGTGGGTCTGGGCCAATGCTGTACCACTTTAATTTTTTGAGAATCTACTCGGATAGCTTTTCTAGATAACACATGTCCAAGGAAAGTGGTCGAATGTAACTATAATTCAAATTTGTTAAACTTAGCAAATAGTTGTCAATCTTTGATAGTTTGTACAACAACTCTAAGATGAGTCGCATGCTTCTCCTCACTCCAAGAATAAATGAGGATATCATCAATAAAGACGATAATGAACAAGTCCAAATACTATTTTAACACCCCGTTCATTAAGTCTATGAAAGGTTCTGGAGCATTAGTTAGTCCAAAAGATATAACTACAAATTCATAGTGACCATACCGAGTTCTGAAAGCTGTCTTCGTGATGTCACTATCTCTAACTCTAAGTTGATGATAGCCAGATCTGAGGTCTATCATAGAAAAACAATTAGCACCCTGAAATTGGTCGAACAAATCATCAATCCTGGGGATGGGATACTTATTCTTGATTGTGACTTTGTTCAACTAGCACCCTGATGTCACCATCTTTCTTTTACAAGAATAACACTAGAGCACCCTATGGAGAGATATTGGGTTTGAGAAGTCCTTATCTAGAAGGTCTTTTATCTATTCTTTAATTCCTTAAGCTCAGCTAGAGCCATTATGTAAGAAGGAATCGAAATGGGATGATCTATTCCAAAATCGATTTCCCTTTCGGGAGGAACTCCAGGAAGACCTTTTGGAAACACTTCTGGAAACTCATTTACTACTGGGACTGACTCATGAGTTGAGGTTTTGGAGTTTGAATCGTTGACCCAAACAAGATGATAGATATACCCTTTAGAGATCATCTTTTTGGCCTTAAGGAAAGAGATAAATCTACCCATAGGCACTGAGCTACTACCCTTCCACTCTAAGATTGGCTCGCATAGAAACTGAAACCAAATGATTCTAGTTCTACAATCAGCTGAGGCATAACAGGAATGTTACCAATCCATGCATAAAATGATATCGAAATCTAGCATTTATAACTCTACAAGGTCTACTGAGGTGACTTTCTGAGAGACTGTGACAGGGCGATTTTTGTATACCCGTTTAGCTACAACTGGGTCACCAACTGGAGTAGAGACCGAGAAAGATTCTCATAGAGATTCTAGATGGACACCGAAGTTTACTGTATATGGAGTTACTAAAGATAGAGTAGCCCTTAGATCTAATAATCCATAAACTTCTAAATGAAAGACTCGTAATATACCAGTGGCCACATCAGGAGAATCTTTCTTGTCCTGGCAAGCCTAGAGAGCATACAACCTGTTTTGGTGCTGATTGCCACTTGTGCCAGATGAAACACCCTACTAAGTTGGGTGACTTGTTGGTGGTGCTGGAGTTGTAGACCGAGCCCTATTGTTGTTACCTCCTTTCCCTTGCCTGGCAGAAGGGCAATCCTTCAACCTATGGCCAGACTGGCCACTCCCAAAACACCCCTTTATAACAGTCAGACACTCATGTGGATAGTTCTTACCACACTTTGGGGAAGTTGGAAATGTCCGATTACCTGAAGCACTCTTTTTAGACTTACAGCTTGGTTCCCTACCTTTCTGATCCTGTCAACACTTGGAGGATGGAGTACAAGCTGATAAAGATGCTAGGGATGTAGATTTCTACTGAAACTATGAGCAATTTCCACCACCCGACTTATGTTGACAGTACTCATAGTTGCGTATTCTAGCCTTTTTGTTGTCCTTAACCATTTCCATAAAGTTTTGTCCCTCAACCTGTTGAGCATGAGTCATTAGCCTGGAGATATCCATATCCCCTAATATCATAGCATGTGTGGAGCACACATGGAGAGATGAGTGAACCTTAGTCCGTACTCTTAGACTGACATTGTCCCCTGCCTCGAATTCATAAACTCCTAAGCTTTAGCCTCCCTCAACCCTATTAGGAAGAACCTATCTAGAAAAGCTTCAGTAAAACAATCCCAAGTCAAAGGAGATGCATCCGCACCCCTGTTGTCTTTCCACTTAGTGAACCAAATATGAGCCACATCCTTAAGCTGGTAGGATGCTAACTCCACCCTTTCATTACTATTCACTTGCATCACCCCAAAAATCTTCTTTACCTTATCAATGAAATTAGTTTGGTCTTCACCAACCTACAACCATAAAAATTTAGGCAGATTCGTCCAAACAAAGCCTCAAACCCTAGCTGCAGCTGATCCACCATTCAAATTTGTAGGAACTATTCCTACTGATTGTTTTGGTTGGGCACACTCTAAGACAAGAGCTGGGTAACTTTCTGAAATTCTTCATTCATAACCTTATGGTTTGAGATAGGAGGAACTACATTAGCATTTCGTGCATTAGCATTCCGTGCGTTAGCCCTACAGGAAGCCATGATCTAAAACGCATAATGAAATATTAGAACAGAGAAAATGAATCATACCTCATGCACGATAAGAGTCACAAAGAAAGTGAAGTTTTTTGTTAAAACACTATGTAGCCTCCCTCTCATAGATGTGGTGCGCTTCACACCCATGAAAGAGACTCTACTTAGTGCAGCTTTCAGACATCCTGAGAAACTTGAACCTAATGCTATGATACGAAGTTTATCACACCCCGAGTCTACCCCCTTGATGTAACACGGGACCTAGGATCACGAGTGACACCAATCTAACCATGTGTCTGTCATATATCAACCATACTAATAATAACTAAATAAAATATATGCTATGCTGAAGCTAAAATGATAGATAATTGAATATGGAGAATACCCAACTAGTTTAAATAAAAGAAACATACTAAGAGTTTAATAATAACGAAACATAAACTTAATAAGTCAAGTTAATTCTATTACTATGTATGAGAAGCCTCTAACTGAGTTGAGTTGCTGGGACATGCCCCAGCTAACTCTAACAGAAATTGAAAACTGAAAGTAAAGACTGAAATGGAAAGCATATCTATTGTCCTCAAAATGTGAGGACTCACTACTAAAGATGCTAAATGCGGACCGAGAATTGATCTAAGCGCGATTTGGATGCTGAGTACCTTAACCTACATCATGAAATGATGTAGTGCAGAGTATGTGTCACTATTTGGAATGTACTGAGCATGCAGGATATAGATACTAAGCTGAACAAATATGTAAGTTGAACAATGCATAACTATGCAATGATATAATCTGAAACAAGATATAGGTATGTACTAAAGTATAACTGACAAGAACTGAACTCAATGCAATGACCAAGTGCTAATCATGAAGATAATAGGCTGAAGTGTAAACTGAAATAAATGTTGAAAACCTAGTCAAATGCCCTAAGAGTTTGACTGTGAGAGCTACTATTAACTAACATAAACCAGGTGAGCTCAACATGGAGTCTAATATATACGCCCCCCTGATAGGACCCAATATACCTTGCCAGGGCTATGAAGGCATGATTGGCGTGATCACTAAATCTGGTGCCCAACAAAGAGGACTTATAATCCTACCGGGGCACGTAGTTATGGGACTATCAGGGCACGCTGAATCCTAATCCCACTCGATGCTACGCCTAATCCTAACTGAAAATGTAACTGATACAACATAACTGAAATACAGGATAACTCAAAGTTCTGACATGCAAATCTGAGAATGCAACACTTATGTACTAATAATGTAACATTTGAAATCTGGAGCATGGTTATCTGTTTAACTGACCTTGCAAGTATAACTCATTAACTAAGAGAATTCAAACAAACTAGGGTTGTGAGCTTCATTCAAGGAACTAAGCAAACTTGAAAAGAATCAAGCTAATTCAAATTAAGATACTACAGCAGCCAAATCACAACAATTATCCAAGGTTTGAGAACCCCTAGGTCTTAACAAAATATGGAGAATCAAGAATTTGACTGAATTCTAAGGACCTATTAGACGAAAGGAATCTACTATTTAACTACCACATACCTGGTGACGAAATTCACGAAGAAATCCTTTGGATTTTAGAACTGAAACTTGAAGAACGCCTCTGCTTGTTCTTGGGAATCTGGCGCCTTTTTCTTCTGCATTTTCCCTAAGTTTAGGTGAATAATCATTTAGGTTCTGACTAGAATATTAGGCTTTAAGAAATGCAGTTTAGGGTTGAAACAATTATGAAAGGACCTAACTACCCCTAAGATATTCGTCCACTACCGACCTATGGACCCTAACTGACGGACCGTAGTCTAATCGACGGTCTATCCTGGTGGTCCATCGTCTGGCTTAGAGAGTTGGAAGTAGGATCTTGTACCACAGGCCCTCAACCACGGATCATGGTCTGACCAACAGTCCATAGTCCAGGCCGTGGTCCTAGACTTTCTGGGCAGTTCCAGGGTGACTAACCGCGGACCACACCTATGGTCCGTGTTCCTATCCACGGATCATGGGTGGCCTCCGTCGGTGGCACCTGCAACTTCTGGAAAATCTTATTATTGTCATTTCTCGAATCTGGGTATTACAACTTTCTTGTAGCGACCATACATTATTTATTATATTTTGGGACTAACAATTGGGCACTTGGTTGTACATTTGGTTTTTATGCAAATTTTTGTATTTTATAGCTTTGGAACTTTGAACAATTGATTTCGATCAAAATTTTGGAATGATAACCTCGTAATCTAATTCAGACAGTTTCATCAGCTCCAAAAGGTTTGTTTTAGGAAAGTGGCATGGTCGGTTCGACTCTCTATACTTTTAGCATGAATTTGTGCAATTAGGTATGTTAACTTTTCAGTATTTTCCTATGTTTGACCTTGGTTAGCATTCTTGTTACACTTTCCCGAATGAGAATATCTACAGCGCGGTTAGCTCTGGAATGTCTAGTTTAGTCTAGAATGATCCTTCGTACAGATTTTGAGCCTCTCCATCTAATTTTAAGGCCCATTGTGGATTTTAGCTTTAAAATGTAGTTTTGGTGTGGGCCCCACTTTTTTGTCAAGACTAACTCATATGGTGTTTCTACTGCTTTATTTAGTCCAGAATATTGAATTTGGTAGAAAAATGTCCTTCGCATTCGGGGCCTTGGGTAATGTTCACGAAGGCTAGGTAGCCTAGCTAGCACGTTCATGATGCCTGTATTTGTGCGATCCCTTACAAAGTTCGTAAGGCCGCGATCCTTTGCCACCCACGATCGAGGGGACCTTGATGCATTTTCTTATTACTATAGCTTTATATAGCTATGTTCTAAAGCTACTAGTTTTTTTCTCCATTACTATCTTGCATATGCTTCATACATTCCTAATGTAATTTACTAACTTTAACCCGGGGGGAGGGGAGATGTAACTAATTAGATATGTACAACCATATTATAAAGGTTAATTGAGATAGAGTTGTACATATTTTTTTTCTTAATCACATCAGGAGAAAATTTACCCATAAAGAAATTAAAATTATCTATGTAAATAAGTTTAAGCACATAGTTGTTTTGCATATGTCTTTAGATTCAATCTGTTTGTATAACTTTGTGATCGAAGTGGCATAATGAGTACATGAGGGTTTTCTTTGATCCATCATTTTCACATAATCTTATAAAAGATTTCCATTGATTTGTAATTAACTTTACACAAAATTGGAGCCAAAAAAGGAATAAATCGAATTTGGGAAAGTACCCTATAAAGCTAATGTAATTGAGTAAAATTTATTTGTTTTATACAAGAAAGGAGCCCCATTTGTGTATGTGCTCTTGATAAAAAATGGTACTCTGTTTCCACTCATGTGTGGATCTTGCTGAAAAATCTCGCTCAATTTCTCTTGGAATCCTTAATATGCGAGTAAAGTCAATAGATATTAGAAAAAAAACTTGTATTACAGAGATTCCATCATCTTGTAGAGAACTACCCTATAATTAAGTGTGCCGCCCACTGTTAAAAATTAGTGCATCTTATTTTTTCATTTACTGTTTACTTGTGTTTCTTTTACTGAGTCAAATAATTCAGTTCCTATCTTTTAGGAATGAAATCAGATTTCTAGTTTATCTAGATAGGAGTCTTAGTCTTAGTAAGTTGTTGAGTTATTTTAGAAGTTGAACGTTAGTGGTTTAGTATTATATATGCTATGCATATCTACTGTAAAAACTAGTTCCAAAGAAAAAGTAATAACATTCTTCTCTCTGTTCAATTTCATTTATATTGCAAATTTCTTCTTTTCTCTGCATATTTTTGTTTCATGGTATCAGAGAAAGGTTATTGATCTACAGTTCTTTCCTTCTTCTTGTCTATCAAGTTGGTTATCTTATTGGAGGAGATTGAAAGTTGTAGAGGAGAAGCTTGTGCAGTATAGAGTCGGAAAATGGAGGAAACAGTGCACAGTTTGGTGTCGAGAAGCTTGTAGGGACAAACTACAAGTACTGGAAAATGTGTATGGAGGCTTACCTTCAATGTCAAGACCTGTGGGATCTTATTATTGGTGCTGAAGCAGAAATTTCAGGAAATACTCCGGAGAATGTGGAACCACTGAGGAAATGGAAGATAAAATGTGGTAAAGTGCTCTTTGCTTTGAGGACTTCAATTGGAAAAGAACTCATCGATCATGTACGTGATGTTAGTTCACCAAAAGAAGTTTGGGAGATACTTGAGAGATTGTTCACTAAAAAGAATAGCGCTAGGCTACAGTTGTTGGAAAATGAATTGGCAATGCTATCACAGGGAGGAATCTCTATTTCTGAATATTTCTTGCGAGTCAAAAGTATTTGTGCTGAAATTTCAGAATTAGATCCGGAGGAGAAAATTGGTGAAGCCAGATTGCGATGATTTCTTATTCGAGGATAGAAGGAGTACAATTCGTTCATCACCTCTATTCAAGGTTGGGCAAAGCAACCTTCAGTTGAAGAATTTGAAAAATTGCTTTCCAACCAAGAGGCATTAGCAAAGCAAATGGCAAAAAGTTTCGAATCAGATCTCATTCTCTTCTCAAAGGATAAACATAAAAAGAAAATCACATCAACTGGGAGCAAGAACAATGAAAAAGGGTCAAATAGTGAAAAAGCTACTGGTGGTAGCTTTGAAAATAAAAAGTGCTATAGATGTGGTATAGTTGGGCATATCAAGAAAAATTGTAGAGTGAAGCTCTCAAATGCAAATGTTGCAAGTGAAAATAATGGAAATGAGCAACTCAAATGGGAGAAATGCTTCACTGCGAAAGTAACTAACCAGAAGAACGATGATGCTGTGTCAGTTCAAGCTCTCTACAATGATGATAGCTGCAAAGAAGAATGGATCATTGATTCTGGTTGCTCTCATCACGTAACTGGAAATAATTCGCTACTTTCAGAGTTGCGTCAACATAATAGAGATCGAGTTGTTGTTACAGCGGATAATTCGACATATCCAGTAGCTAAAGAAGGAGTCTTGAAGATTGACGTTGGAGATACATGGGCTGTCAAGTTGAATGACGTCTATCATGCTCCAGGTTTGAAAAGAAATTTAGTTTCAGTTTCTCAAATTACTGATTCTGGAAAATATATTTTGTTTGGTCCAAATGATGTGAAGGTTCTTGATAACGTAAAGAATATAACTGCTGATGTTGTTCTTACTGGTAAAAAGAAGGGTTCTTTATTTGTTATGGCAGTAGGGGAAGCCTATGTGAAGAAGAAAAGTCAAATAGATAGTCGAACAATTTGGCACTCATGACTGGGACATTTGGGATACCAATTGTTGTGGCAAATTTCTTCAAAGAAATTGGTGGATGGCATACCAGCTACAGAATATTCATGAAGATGTAGTTTGCCAAGGCTGTCAATTGGGCAAATCACATCGTCTTCCATTTCAAAGATCATTGAGTCGCATATCTACTATGTTTGAGTTGGTTCATACAGACTTGATGGGACCAATAAAAACATCAAGTTATAGTGGTCTTCGCTATGTCATGGTGTTTATAGATGATTTTTTAAGAGATACGTGGGTGAAATTCTTGAAAGAAAAGAGTGAAGCTTTGTCAAAATTTGCTGAATTTAAAACTGCTGTGGAGAAGGAATTTGGGGTGAAAATTAAATGCTTATGTAGCGATAATGGAGGCGAATATATGTCAAATGATTTCTTCAAATACTACGATGCAAATGGTATTTCAAGACAAATGACATGTCCAAATACCCCCCAACAGAATGGTGTTTCCGAAAGGAAAATAGCTCATCTTGTTTCCACGAGCCTTTCCTGGTTGCAAGATAAAAATCTCCCTTGAGAGCTTTGGGCTGAAGCTATTCGATGTGCATGCCATGTAATAAACCGTTTGCCACCATGGCCAGGTAAAGAAAAATCCCCTTTTGAGATTCTATATGATGAAAAGCCAAATGTAAATTATTTTCGGGTATTTGGTTCAACTTGTCATGTTCATGTTCCAAAATCTAATCGAACTAAACTTGACCCAAGAGCCAAAAAAATGTGTCTTTGTTGGCTATGATTCATATAGGAAAGGTTGGAGGTGTATGGATCATGAAACCAAGAAATTTGTAACTTCTAGAGATGTTGTGTTCAATGAAATATCTCACACGATTCAGTCCAAATAACCAGCAACGAAGAAATCATTCTTGAGGACGATCAAGATCATTTGTAGCTGATTCCATAGAGTAACTTCCAAGCTTCAAATAATGATGAGAGCTCAAGTCCAAATACTTCAAATGCTGGTTGTGGTGAACAACAAACTAAAAGGAGATCAACAAGGGAGAAAAGACAACCACGTTATTTCAGAGATTATGAGGTACAATTGAACAATTGCTCAATTACTTCATGTTTCTTTACAGGAGTATTGGATGAACAAGTAAGCTTTGAAGAAGCAAATGGCCATCCAAAGTGGGAAGCAACTATGCAAGAAGAAATTGATGCTCTGAACAAAAATCAAACATGAGAGTTGGTGTCAAAGCCAGAGAATAGTGAGCTTATCACTTGCAAATGGGCTTATCATTTGAAGAAAAACCCAGATGGGGTTGTCAATAAATATAAAGCTCGGCTTGTCGCACGTGATTTCTCTCAAAGTTATGGGCTGGATTACGAGGAAACATTCAGTCCAGTCACAAAAATGGTAACTATAAGAACCATTTTTTCTCTTGCGGCATCTAAGAATTTGAAGTTGTGGCAACTTGATGTAAAAAATGCTTTTCTTTATGGAGAATTGGATCGTGAAGTGTTTTTGGAGCAGCCTAAAGTATATGTCACTAAGCAGCATCCTCATCACGTTTGCCGATTAAAGAAAGCGTTGTATGGTCTTAAACAAGCACCACGTGCTTGGTATGGTAAAGTTGCCGAATACTTTATCTTTTGTGGTTTTAAAGTTTTTGATGCAGATTCTAGTTTATTTATTAAATTAGAATCAAATGTGCACCTGATGGTCTTATTATATGTGGATGACATGATCATTATCGAAAATAATGAAGCTGGAATTTCGATGCTGAAAAATGAACTTTCTGTTCGTTTTGAGATGAAGAATTTGGGGGAAGTGAGCTATTTTCTTGGTCTGGAAATTGAAAAAACATATCATGGATATTTTGTTTCTCAAAAGACATGCGGAAAAATTGTTGCAGCGTTTTGACATGGGGAAGTCGAAAGAAAAAGCCACTCCAATGGAACGTCATCTCAAGCTGATGAAAGATGACGGAAAGCCATTAAAAGAAGTCAAAAAATTTCAGCAACTTGTTGGTAGTTTAATTTATTTAACTATCACAAGACCAAAGATCGCTTATTCTGTTGGAATTGTTTCTCAGTTCATGCAATGTCCGAGATGTTCACATCTAGATGTAGTAAGAAGAATTCTTCATTATGTGAAGGGCTCACTTGATCATGGTCTTATGTATAGAAGACATGAAAATTTCGTGTTAAGCGGATTCACTGATGCGGATTGGGCTGGAAATGCGAATGACAGGCATTCAACTTCGGGATATTGTTTTAGCATTAGTTCATCTATGGTATCTTGGTGCAGCAAGAAGCAACCAGTGGTCGCATTATCTAGCACTGAAGCTGAGTACATAGCAGCAACCATGGCTGCGCAAGAATGTATGTGGTTGAAGAGATTAATCGGAGAGATTTTGTGCAAAGTTGATTATGCTATGCTAATCAGATGTGATAACGAAAGTGCTGTCAAGCTTGCATCGAATCCAATTTTTCATGGTCGGACGAAGGATATAGAGGTTCGTCACTACTACATTCGAGAGAAAATGCTGCAACAAGAAGTTCTTCTGAAAGGAATTTCTACAAATGCGCAAGTCGCAGACATATTTACAAAGGCCTAAATAAAGCCTAACTTTGAATATTTTGAAGCTGCTCTTGGAGTTATTGATCGTAAGCATGCACTAAGGGGGAGTGTTAAAAATTAGTGCATCTTATTTTTTCATTTACTGTTTACTTGTGTTTTTTTTACTGAGTCAAATAATTCAGTTCCTATCTTTTAAGAATGAAATCAGATTTCTAGTTTATCTAGATAGGAGCCTTAGTCTTAGTAAGTTGTTGAGTTATTTTAGGAGTTGAACGTTAGTAGTTTAGTATTATATATGCTCTGCATATCTGCTGTAAAAACTTGTTCCAGAGAAAAAGCAATAACATTCTTCTCTCTGTTCCATTTCATTTATACTGCAAATTTCTTCTTTTCTCTGCATATTTTTGTTTCACCCTCATTGGAAATAAAAAAATATTAATTAGTGCATACGAAGTTTCTTTGATCATTCACTAGGTCAGTAAAAGACCTCAATTGACTTACGAATCCAGACTACACAAAACTTCATGAACAACTAACGATAAAAAAACAAAAATTCTGACTGAATAATATAAGAACTTCATATCCTATAAGTTTTTTGCTTTAAACTTTAGATAAAGGAATAACTGAAGACTAACAACAACTAACTTAATAACAATGTCAAGAATTGACAATATTAGAAGTTTCAACCATGGATAAAGTTTCCTCCATGCATAGATTCAAATTCAAGAACTCTAGTTACTTTCAATGATAATTATGAGTTCAAGAACTTTCCTCCTCATCTGTCTCATGGCCAACATTTAAATAAATCTTGAGACGCTAGGCCATAAAAACACTTCTTGTTTTTTCTAACTTTCTCCATCTACAACTTCATTATTAGCATTTGCTCCAATATGTGCCTCTCTAACGATATTTGTGAGCCAAGTTGCATTATCCTATACATTAGTATTTATTTTTTTCATTCTCATTCAATGTTTGAAATTCTTTACAAAGATCTTCAAAATCGTCAAAGACATTCAATCTTCCGTCAACATGTTTACGGTAGTGATCTTCTAGTTTCACTAAAAAAATTGTCTATTTTTTTTGTTTCCTTGTAAATAGAAACATGGTTTTACACTGGTGAAAAAAGCATAACACCAACATATACTTCAATCCAAGTTATAAGTTTATATTCATACTAAAACAAGGTTTTTTCCTTTCCGAGCAACTAACATTATTTGCATTCTTAGACTCAAACAACTTGATTTCAATCTTTTGCTAATTTGTCAGGCTTTCCACATATATATTTTTTTCTTTAATTATTTTCTTTTTAAATGGAAAACATGACCAAAAAGTGTAACCAAAAGATTGAAATGAAATTAATTGAGTTTGAGAAACCGTACACGGTTAGTTTCTCAAAAATAAAAATAGTTTGTTGGTAAAAATAGTTTGTCCCAACAAGTGGATAAGTTTGCACCTTGAACCAGAGTAGATGTTGGTGTTACACTATTTTCATCAAGTGGATAACCATGTTCTTATGATTCCACAAGTATAGAAAAATAATTGATTTTTTTTACGTGACACTAGATGACCAAGAAGATGATCATGCTAATGTCAAATCAAATATCTTTGAGGCATTTAGAGATCTCCGTAAAGAATTACAAATACTGAATAACAAAGAAACAAATGAATATTATTGTTTAAGATTATGCACTTTGGCTCAGAACTACCTCAAGATTAACACATGGAGGAGCATAAGTTGATAATGAAGTTTTAGATAGAGGAGCATAAAAAAACTAAAAGTGTTATTATGGCCAAGCATATCAAGTTTTATTTAAATGTTTCCTCTGAGATGGAGGAGGATGATAATTCTCGAGCTCATAACTATCATGGAGTTGATAATTGGAGTTCTTGAAATTAGAGTTATGCTTGGAGAAGACTTTACCAACGATTGATTATTTTAATGTGGTCAATTCTTGTCTGTGTTACTAAGTCACTTTTTGTTAGCCTTCAGTCACCCATTTATAAAAGATTTTAGACATCCAAAAAGAAGGTTAAGGAGATCTTGTGTTATTAAGTCAATCATTTTTCTTTGTTTCATCTTTAATCTTTGGTGTTGCTTTGAGTTTTCTAGATTGGTAAATTAATAATAGCCATTTACCGAACGAGTGAATAATGTGAATGTGATGGATCAAAGAAAACACCCGTGCAGTGGTTAGTGTTCTTTCATGGTTCCATCTTCAGGGAGGTTGGCAGATATACATTTTACATCATGCCTAGTTCTATGTGAGATAGCGGAATCTTTTGTAATAACAGTTCACAAAACATTTATTAGCTATTACTATTATTTTATGTAGAATAGAATGTCGAATAATATATGAATTAGCAATGCAGATAGGAACTATTTAAAGACAAAAAAAATTCTTTCAAAGTAATTAGTTCATGTATAACAATATCTAAATTGTTAATCACCGAATAACAATCCATCACTATTAATTTACCTTGTAAAAATCCATGCATCAAAATCTCCACAAAAATATCTCTACTGTAGTGAGCCTTGAGATTGCAAATGTGTAAAACTACTGGTCAGCTTGGGGGGAAAATTGTAAATTTGGACTGGATTTGGAAGGTCAAAATGGGTTCAATCAATCAAGGAGTCGTTGTCAAACCCAAACCAAATATGTTGGACTGGGATGAGTTGGATCAAAATATGCTTAAAATGGGTCATAACACAGCTTGCCCAACTCTTACAAAGATTTAGATTGTTTGTTTATTTTTTAGTCAAGTAAAAACTTTCCATGATAAATCAAGGCTAACATGTCATCTACAAGAGGTATACCAAAAAAAGAGAAACCTACAAACAAAATTAAAGTGTGAAGTAATGCTTGCATTAGTTCTGCTAAGATTTTTTTTATGTGTTTGAGTTGTTGTATTAAAAATAAAATGTATTCTGTAACTTCCATAAAAAGTGTTTGCCTAAAACTATCTTACACACTCTTTAGATTTGGAAAATGTATCGGGGGAGATTTGTGGGGTATTAATATCGTTAATTTGTCTAATACGTGTGTTGAAACAATTTTTTTACTAATAAATGAAAAATTCATGGTATTAGTAATACACACCCCAATATACAATAGAGTGTATAACTAATGCAAGTTTTGTGATACTTCTGGCTAAAAAAGTATAACAAAGAAGGTACTAATACTAGACAAGGCTAATGCATGCATTATTTTTCAAATACACTCTACCAAACGACTTTTTTTCTCTCTTTATTACAACAATTTATTTTTTTTGATTATGGTAACTCTAATATAAATATTCACATGTATAATACAACGAAATGTGTAGATCCTTTCCAAAAGTATTACAAACTTGCCTCTTTCTCTACCTTTCTAAAGTCTATAAACAATCAAGTACATCAAAGATGTCTTCTTTTAAGCTAATACATCATCTTGTTCCTTTCATCCTAGAATGGTCAATCATATGCATGTCGGGACAAATTTCCATCACTCCTCCTTCTTTGTGACATTTCTATCCTTGTTCCAGCTGCTGAAAACCCATGTGATGCTTCCAGGTTTTACCCATATGATTCCTTTTAGACAAATGACCATTACAAATAGATTATCTATCCATTTGCAATGTAAGAAAAATGGTTGGTTGTCTTTTTTAGATCCCTACAGAAATTTTCTGGTCTGTAATAACATAGCCAATCAGTCATGCTATTTAGGGATGGCAATGGGGAGGGGCGAATGTGGGTGGGGTGGGTTTAAGGCTATGCAGGGAAGGGTGGGTTTAACGTTGTGCGGGGCAGGTGGGATGCAGGGTGGGTTGAAGTGGATTTTTCTAAAACTAATACAGGGTGGGGCGGGTTGTGGGTATATGTGATTTTATGTGGGTTCAAACTTAATTTATATTTTTGTCTATGTTATAATAGTGATATAACATTATTTATTAAGATATTTTTTTAATGCTACTAAAATATTTAAGATAGTAAATGAAAATGATTCAATAAAAAAAATACAATTTCTTACATGTTTTCCAATTAACCTCTTAAAAATAAAATTTTAAGTCACTTTCCTATTAAATTAATTTAACTTAAAGTAAAAATGAATTTATTTTTATGAATTTTATTTTTAGTATCAAACTTAACTAGACAAAGAAAATATTTAAAAAAATATGCGGGGCGGGTTGAAAATAAAAAAAATGTTATTTGGGGTTGGTCATTGCGGGGCGGATTAAAACTTTTATAGGTTAAGCTCAACCCGCCCCGCCCCCGTCCAAAACCACCCCATTGCCATTACTAATGCTATTCAACTATACATATTATAGTGGCTAGTATGGATTCCATGTTCTTCTTGGAATCTAGAAATGACCTCATTGTGTCAGGCCTCGATACCAAATTGTTAGGAGTTCTAGAGACGAATCAAGTCCTAGGACGATGATCAGGAAAATATAAATCAGTTTACTTTGAGTTTTCTTTGTCTTTGTTCGAATTCCTAGAACAATCTATTTTGAATATAACTTCAACTCAGTAAAGAAATATTGAAACATAAGATTTCAATGGATGAGGGAACTCCAATAGCATGTTTTTTTAATTAAAATATGACCTGGTTTATTCCACAAAATTCCTTTTAAATAGGGAGTCCTACTACACCAGTAAGAAGTCTAATCTTTATGAAACTAAGAAACATAAATCGTCTTCTAGAAAAATAACAATTGCTAACCCTAATCCTTATGAAACAAAATTAAAAAAATCCTATTTTATAATAAAATAAATAAAGGTACTAAAAAAATGATTAAATACTTAATTTAATTGGCTTTCTTTCAAACATACAACTTGCTCACAAACACAACCAAAACAATCTAACTTTTAAATAGACTAAATTTGTATAGATCAGGATGGAATGAGTTAATGAATGAGTGGGCCATTAACCCAATATTTAGCAAAGCACTCACTTCACCACTTTAAGCGTGAGGAGGAGCTTTACGATGTAAGGGCCTCAATGCATTAGTAAGTTTGAACCAATCACTCATTTATGATAACTGTGATATGGATTTATCAAATAAGGAAGTGTGCAAGAGACTTTTATAAGGGAGATTATATTGGAGTTGAATAAAATGATGAGGAATATAATGGTAAGGGAGAATACAAGATTCTAACAATCATTTCCAAGTAGATCATTTAGAAGAACAAGAAATAAATGTTTAACCATTAATAACTTTGATTTTGTGATATCTACTTTTTAGCTTATAATTTGAACTATTCTCTCTATTTATGTTGGTTTTTTTCCAGTTAAATTGTGCTTCACTTCAATAAAGACAATAGTTCGCTTACAATTAATTTTTAAGCAAAGCAAGTCTTGCCACTTTTTTCTACTTCACACTTCCATGAACACTAGAATAACCTATCCAAACTTGTATGAATTGGACACATCATATTTTATAGGAGATTTTTAACTCCAATAAAAGAACACAGAGAAATTATTTACTTTTATAAACATGAGCCGACACCTCCTCTCTTGACTTCTATGGTTTTTATCATAGTAGGGTATAGTGGAGACCTAAATCAATGTTACTAGGCGCTTGAGCAACCATTGGTTTTTACCCACACACTATATTTTTATGTTGAATACTAGAAATAATATATAAGGATATTGATTGATCACCCGATCTTAGAAAGTAAATTATGATTAAAGACAATTAAGTATCCATGACTCAAAATTCATATTTCACAATGGTCAAACTTAACGATATATTACATTTTAGCATGAACAAGCCCTAAATAAGACCCTCATGTTATATGATTTCCAAGTAAGATATCTACTAAACACATTGTATTTCAGAGCAAAAACATAAGTTATTATCAACAAGACATAAGCTTGACCCAAGAAATTCACCCTACATTCCTAAACATCAATTGCATACTCAGTTATTCATTGTTATTGGAGTGTGCAATCTGGATTGACTTTCCAAATACACAAGAATCTAAATATTTCAAAGCTTATCTAAGCTATAATCTACCAAAAGTGAAGAGATTAGCAAATCAATGCTTAGAATTACCTATCTCTCAAGAGGGTGACAACTGATTGGGGGTATATATGTGTCTCCATACTTTGCTTTATTTTGAGCTCCTCCTCAAACTTCTTCAGTATCTCATTCCACATACCCTACAATAATATAACAATAATTTACACATATGATCTCTTTTTGGCATAAACAAACAAGCATATAATAAGAAAAACAAGATCATAAGAACTTGTAGTGAAGTTCAGTGCGATGAATAAGATAGAATCGATGATTGCCTCAAAAAAAGTTCCTGATATTATTATAACATATCTCCATCCCAGAGATTTCATTGCTCTATTCCTTCTTGTCTTAGTCTCCGCCTCCACCTCTGATTGCTTTCCTCAAATTTTTACCCTGTGTACCATATTTCCCAACTATCAGGTTATTGACTCACTCATAAGATAGGGCTCTTCCAACGTGGGCCAAAACTCACTCATATGATAAGGCTCTTCCAATGTGTGCCAAAACTCAATTATATGATGGGCTCTTCTAACATTGCCCAAATAAACAAGTTTTTGCACAGATAAATCATTTTTTAATTGTGGTATTTAGTTTTGTCCTTTAAATTGATTTTTTGATTTAGTTAAAATTTGTAGACCAAAGTATTTTTCGTTATGTCCTAATTTTGGAATGCACAAATTTAGAAAAAAATTGTCTTGTTCGACATGAGTTATGTAGTATCTAATTCGGAGAGTATAAGTTACTTGTTTAATATAAGTATAGAGAACATTTTATCTTGTCCAATATGAGTTTATAGAACTTTTATCTTAGTTAACAAAAGTTCATTAGGATAATTTATGTCACTAAGAGATAAGTTTGTGGGTTTAAAATTAAACGTACGTATCCATCAATATTAGTTCTATAGAAACTAAGTTATTTCATAACTTATGGATTTTGACTTTTTAAGGCATAATGTTCTAAAATTGAATTTATGACTTGTAAGACATAATTTGTGTGTTGCGAATGCTTTCTTCTAAATATTTTTTTCCTCGTATGAAATAATTGTGTCATGCGATTTTTATTTTAATGTCAAGGGTATCTTGGACAAATTTATTTTTAATTACTTAATATGTTTAAAGATAAAAGATAAAATCATCAATTCAAATGATAAAATTGACAACTACCCTAAAATAGAGATATTCAAGCTTGAATGACCCATAAATAAATTCAAAAGTGATGGGCTTTTGGGAGCTACATGGAAGACCGCTTATTTTAGTTGGAACTCTCCGATTCCTTTTTTTCAGTTGCACAACATGTGAAAATTAAACAAAATGACCATTGAATTATGTTTTTTAGTTTAAAATAACTTGATTATAACTTATAACAAAAATGTATCCCTTATGCCTTCTTTGTTGCGGAAAAAAATACATCATCAGTATCCCTTACTTTGATAGTTGACTTGATGAAGTGTGGATCCTTTAGAAAAAAAAACTAATGTGTTAAATCACTTTTTATAAGAGTATTCTAAAAAATAAGAGTACTTTTATTTATTTGAAATATAACATATGTTTTTACCATTTTAATTTAGCATATTCTAAAATCAGTACGCTTAATGAAGGACCATTAATTAAGAAATTAACTTATAATCTATTAAAATTGCTTAGAGAATTCCATCTTAACCTTTCAATCAATAACAATGACAGCTAACTGCAACTCACAATTTTAAACAAGAAAAATGAACATGGATGGAGATATGCAAGCATTCCACTGCGTGAAAGATGACATTTACAAGCACAAGTGATAAAAGATTTTACATGCATGGGTAATCGAAAAGGAGATGAATTCCATGAAAAATTAATTCATCAAAACTTACACTTCACTTAAAAAGTATAAATGGTTGAAATCAATTACAGAACTTAACAAGAGTTGAGGTCGATCCCACAGGGAATGTAGAAGAAATAAGTCTACTAGCTCTTATACTCATTTGTAGTTGATATTTCCAGAAAATAAAAATGTGTATAGTAAAGAATGGGTTCAATTTAATGTTCCAGTAATAATGTGTAACTATAATCCAGTAGCGTAAGTAGCAAATGATAGTCTCAATGTTTTGGTTATCAAATAAAAGAGATGAGGATTATGCTCCCCATGATGTCAAAATTCATCTCAGATTTCACACAGATGATAATTATTTGATGTAAGGCATCCGTTATGAGCAAGTTCAGAACACCTAAATGCTTGTCAGCCCTATTTGATAAATATCACTCGTCTCCTCTCTGGAACACCTCGGTATTTGAAAGAGCTAAAAATAGAAAGAACTAAATTGGAAACAACAAAATCTAAAAAATTTCAAGTTAAGCTTAAGAAGTAAGTTTTGGGTCAACTTCAAATGGTCATAACTTTCCTAACAGGATGAGTTAGGTAGCCCATAAGATATTAAATGAATGTTCTTAGAATCCTCTTTCCAACACCATCAAGTTTGCAAATTTTTTAGCTTGTATGAGGGAGATATGACTGTTTGAAATCAGGCTGTCTGGTTAAGAAAAGTTACCCAGATTTAAGAGGCGTATTTTAGTATTTTCCTTACCCAATCATGTTAATCATTGTCTAAACTGATTTAGTTCAGTTTTCCCAAACCAATATACGTCTAGGGTTTTGAGAACAGTTCAAGAAAAGGAGGATGGAGAAAAGTCAAGGCGCTCTTGGAGTTTTCTTGCGGAAACGAAGGTCGTTTCGCCAAGGGTTGATCCCTAAAGAGGTATGCGAGTTCTCATAGTGTTGGATTCATTCACCCACATGCCAATCATGTTATTTTCAGCGATGTTTTGCTCATAAAGTTGAAGAATTTGAGTTCTTGATTAGTTTCTTGAAAGTATTGTTTTCCGTTCTTGAATTAGGACGGGTTCATGATTTCTTGTAATAATTTTGAGTATATTGAGGATAGTTTCAAGTAGATTCTTTTGTACTTTTATTGGGTATTCGAATCTAAGTGATTGGGGAAGAAACCATTTGATTCTAGGCGAATTGGGGTTAGAAAACAAGGAAGAAAATTTGTCGGGATGATCTGGAAAAGGGGTGGTGCAGCGCGCCCCAGATGAGCCAGCAAGTATGGTGTGGCCTGTCAGCAGTCTGTCAAAATGCAGCCTCTGATCTTTAAGGGGCGCTCCACGCCAACAGTGTGCCAGGGATGTCTGTCCCCATCCTTTCTTTGTCATTTAGCCCGCCTAAGTCCATCTAAAGTATACCTTTACTTCCTATTGATTCTAACTACTCTAAACTACTTCTAAGCATATAGAAAACATTCATTAACATGAATCATAACCTTGAATCCAGAAATTCAAATTCAAGCTAGAGCTAAGAGTCAAGTCTTGAGAGTTCTGTCTAGTCTTTTAAAGAAGTCTTGTGCAAGCATCTTAAAACTTGTTTTAAGAATTGAGCATTGAGTTTGAGAAAGAGTAGAGCTAAGTTCATTTTCTTTAAACTGATATATGGAAACTAAGTATTCCCAAGAGTAAATGCTTTCAAATTTAAACAAGAGAGGAAACACAGATTCCCAAATGAGTTTTCATGAGTAGTTTTGAGTTCCATTTCTTTTTAGAGATAGATTTTTGAGTAATAATCTCAAACCACAGAAAGAGGAAATGTTTTCCTTAAAACATAATGATCTAAGTATATTTTGGGAGTAGTATTGAGCACCGATATGGGGAGAGTTAATACAACTCACAACCCCCATAAACCATATTGCCAACGTGGGTAGAAAGGGTCATACTTTTTAGATGATTCTTTAATAATTTTAGCATAGACTAGTGGATCCATTTAGTTGAGCAGTTCTCTACCCCGGCAAGGTATAGGACAGTTCTGGCAGCGTTGGTGAGACGTTGTATCATCATATAGCTCATAGTGATGGTTGTCGGTTAGACAATCTCCCGAAGAGGGTTTATTTTGTATTTTTACATACAACTGAGATATTATTATATTCTTCAATACATTGTGTTGTTATCTACTGTCTTAAATGCTTTATATAAACTGCATTTTTATTGTTGTTTTATTACTGCATTGAGTTGAGTACCCATGATAGAGTCGACATGCACCCAGGTCACTCTTGTGAGGTGGGTGGTATAGACCCCTAGGAGTGGACTGATTTACTAGGCTGCCTTGATATATAGAGATCCTATTTAGAGTTGACACACCCTCAGATCTCTCTTGCTAGATGGGCGGCTTACGCCCCCGAGAGTAGACTGGATGGCTAGGTGGCCTAGAACATTTCTACATACCCTCTAGTTAACTCTTGCTAGCTGAGCTGTGATTCGACTGGCTGGTTGGGTTGTCCCTTTCTGGGTGTTGTGGTTACTTGGGCTGCAACCCAACTTTAACTTTTTGGATTTTGATCCGTGGTATTTTTCTCTAGTAGACTTAGCTATTTTATGTACCTATCAAGCGTGCGGGAGTTCTCTCAAGTTTAATTTAATCTTGCGCACTACTGTACCTTCTAGCATTATGGAGGTCCAACTATGTTTAGTTTAGTTCTGCTTAGATATAATTTTCGTATGTTCGTATGCTTTTATTTAAATTCCACTTTGACCTCTATTTGTGTGTAGATTCAATCTTTTCATATTGTGTTTACCTTTATTGCTTAGTCGGCCGATGATGCCTACGAAGTACCTTTGCTATGATATTCATGCTACACTCTACATCTGTTTTGTGATACAGGTCCTAGTGCCAGCTACCTTTGCTTAGATACACTGTGTTGTTTGTGTCATTTTTAAAATTTATATTCATTGTTTCAACTCTATAAAGATTGATGCATTTATATTTTATAGCTAAGCTAGCTCTCAGTGAAATGGTGGAATATTTTGTGATATGAGTTTATAAAACAACTACTAACAATTAGTATTATTTTATATTGATTAGATTATGGAATAAAAATATGTTCATTAGATATATAGATAGTAAAAAAAGAAAAAAATATTTCAAAGAAATTAATAAATTAATATATAACAATATCTACATTATTAATCACTAAATAACAATCCCTTCATTATTAATTTCCCTCATAAGCTTACAATGCATTACAATCTCCACATGAAAATATCTTTACCATAGTGGACGTTGAGGTTGCAAATGTATGAAAATATTGGCTAGCCAAAGCAGGAAAATTGTCAATTTAACATGAATTTGGCCTGTCAAAATAGATTTAATAAAAAAGTGAGACAATTTCCAATCCAAAACAAAATTTTGTCTGATTGAGATGGGTTACATAAATATATATAAACAATAGGCCATAACAACACTACCAACACAACTCTTACCCTTAATAAATTTGTTTGTTTATTGTATTAATCAAGGAAAGAGTTGCATTAATAAAAGAAAGGCCAACTTCTCGTATACAAGAGTTATACAAAAAAATGATGAACCTACAAACAAAAATACAAGGGGTCCTCTAATAGGGTGTATAAAAATAATAATGAATAGAGTGTATTTATAATGTTTGCATAAATTAAGCTAATGTTATTTTTTATGAGGCGTTTGTTTTTTTGTATTAAAAATAAAATGCATTCCAGAATAACACTTCCTATTTTGTTCTTTAACAACCTCAACCTACAACTTAATTGCTAGCTTCTGATCCTCCATATATTTATCTAGACGTATTTGTGAGTTAGGGTGTATAGTCTTATACATTAGTATTCACTTCTTTTTTGCTCGTCCAGTGTTCGTAATTTTTTATGGATATATTCTAATGCATCAAACCAATTAGAATTGCCCCAAGTGTAATCATGTTGGCAATCCTCTACTTTCACTTTTGAAAAATTTTCCATTATTTTTTCTATACTTGTGGAACCATAGGAAAATGGTTTTGCACTTAGTGAAAAGACCATAAAACCAACATTCCCTCTTCCCCGAGTTGCAAGTTTATATTGATTAAGTCTGAGAAAGAATGCATTGTTAGTTTATCAAAAGAATACCTTGTTCCATAATGTATATAAACTTACTACTTGAACCAGAGCAGATGTTGGTGTAATGGTCTTTTCACCAAGTGGAAAACTGTTTTCTTATTGTTCCACAAGTATCAAAGAAATAATTGATAAATTTTTCAAAATGAAACAAGAGTATCACTAACGTTATTACACTGGAGGAAAATCAAATGGCTTAGAGGCATTTGAAGATCTCCATAAGAAAATTACAAAAACTAAACAAGAAAGAATAAAATAGAATCCTAATGTTTAAGATTATGCATCATTACTCAGAAATACCTCTAGGTAAACACTTGGAGGAATAAAAATTGACAATGAAGTTGCGGGTGGAGAAACTTAATAAAGAAAAAGAAAGTATTATATAACCGAGCATCTCAAGTTCATAATCAGTGGCGTAGCCACATGTTGATCAGGGTGTCTAATTGGACAATATATAAGTAAAATGATATACAAAATGATTAAATAACATATTTTGGGCACCATTAATATAACAAAGTTGTTATAGCCCAACGGTTTCACCTCCTGTACTATTTCTGGAGCTTTTGTTGGGCTATTTTCGGACACACTTTGTGAAATTCCTGGCTCCGCCACTGTTCATAATTATCATGGGTTACATAAAAATATGACAAACAATGGTTCATAACACAAACTAATCTCCTCTTACCATTATTTAATTTTTTTTATTATTGTTTTAATCAAGCAATGAGTTTCATTTATAAAAGAAATGTCAACTTTCTGTACACAAGAGTTATACCAAAAAAGGAGGAACCTACAAAAATAATATAATTGATGGTTTGATAGGGTGTATAAGAATAATGATGAATATAGTGTATTAGTAATGACTGCATAAGTTATGCTAATATTACTTTTTATGCAATGTTCTGTTTTGTCTATTACAAATAAAATGCATTCAATAATTTCAATAAAAAACATTTGTTTTCAATAATGCCCTCCACACTCTTTAAGCTCAATAAAATGGGAAATGTTTGAGCGGGATTTGAGGAGTAGTTATGTCATTAATCAATCTTATGCATGTGTTTAAACCTAACTATGATATTATATTATATATGATGCAAAAAAACTCATGCCTGAGCATCCCAAGTTCTATGTGTTCTCCACATAACAACACAAGCAATATTTTATGAATAAACAATGGAATATATAATGTCAACAATAAGTGAAAACTTCAAAATTAGTTTAACACAGAAAACATAAGGACTCTGGCATGTTGAACAAGCACAAAGAAAATAGCCAAACATTTAAACAACATACTTCACAATTGCAGATATCCTAAACAATGATCATACAATTGACATAGAACAACTTCATAACTTCATTTTTCTTTTCAAATGGTTCCTTGTCACAGTCATCATCATCCTTGTGAAAATTATACCTAGAATTGCACGTATCCTACAAGGTCATATCTAGCACTTTTCTAATGTTGATAACAAAGTTATATTAAGGAATCACCACCTTCAAAATCTGTGAAATATACAAAATGAACAAATAGTAGCTTTCACCATTATCAGAGCTGGATCAACATTCAAATTGGAGATCCCATCATAGTCTCTTGCAAAAAGTTGGAATACCGCCTCGGATTTTCCATCACTTTGACGAGTAAAATCACAAATATCTGTGGAGCCAATCCCATCAAATTTTAAATATTAAATTTTTTTTTAAAACAATTGTTTTTCGGGCAAACATGAACGTAGAATAGAAATCTACTCATAGTGGCTTTCTTGTGCATTATAAATATATTTTGGTTAATAATGGTAACTTTCCTAATAATGAGTAATATTAATATTTACTAAGGGGTTGTTTGGTATAGTGTATAAGAATAATGCTAAATAAAGTTTAGTAATAATACTAGCATTAAATATGTATACTTAATTAGATTATTTCTTATGTAATATATTAGAAGTCTTGCATAAAATGTTTATTTACAAGATATTCTTCACAATTATTGTGACGACCTGAGTCTAAACCCTAGACGTGGCTTGGACTCGAGAACCATTGCAAGTGCCAAGTGAACCCTCATCTTGGCTGACTACAAGCGGAAGACTAATTCAAGCATACATAAGCTTAAAACTAAATTAAATTCATCGAACTAGACTATGCAACTTTAAAAAGTTGGAACAATACTAAACACACACACACACACTTGCGCGCGCGCACACACACACACACACACACATATATATACACTCAGAGTTTGTAATGCAACTCAAAAGAAAGTAAATACAAACAACTCCTCAACTTTGTCTATCTATGAAGCATCTACTATTACAGAACGATATTGGGACAGGATCCACAACATCTGAAAACTACATAGTGTAAGGTAAAGGTGAAGTCCTCTGGAATGTAAGAAGGCTCACCAAAGTTGAGTTGAATATCACATGACTTGAACAAAATGCCTGTTGATGATCCTGAATATCTATGTATGTATCATGAAACGATGCAGGCCAAATGGCGTCAGTACATGGAATGTATGAGAATGTAAGGGAAAATCTGCAACATAAGTATAAACTCGAACTGATAATAAGGAAGACATACTCATTTCATCTCAACTCAACATGACTCAAGAATACTGAACTCATTAATACTTAACTAACCTCAAGGATACACAACTCAACTTAAAATACTCAACTCAACTCAGTATACTAAACTTAACTCAGAATACTCAACTCATAATGAAAGAAACAATAAAAGATACTATATACATGGAACTTTTAAAATAGTAGATAATAACTCAAATGTATATGAAAATACAATAATAAACTCTTTATTCTTATTTGGGAGATTCTCTAACCGACAACCATCACTATAAGCTATGTAATGATACAACGTCTCTCCCACACTTCCAGAACTATCCTATACCTTGCCAAAGTATAGGGCATCCTTAACTAAGGGGAAGCTATTCTTAAAAAGGAATAATGAATCATCTAACAAGTATGACCCTTTCTACCCACGTTGCCATACATGGTTTATGAGGACTTTGAGTTGTCTGAACCCATCCTCATATCGTTGTTCAATACTACTCCAACTAATATGATGCATCCTCAAACTTTGATATTATTACTCAAAAGGTTCTATTAAAGGAGAATGTGCTTAAAACTTCTCGTGAACTCATTTGGAAGTCGAAGTTTCATCTAATATTAAATGTAAAAACATTTACTCTTGGGAAGTAGTTCCCTTATACTCATTTTAATAAATGAAACTCGACTCTCCTCATCCTCTTAGTCATTTACTCGAGTCTTTCAACAAATTATAAATAATTGTAAAAGACTTCTCAAAATAGGGTTCATGCCAAAGTATAGATGCGAATAACTCATTCAAGGGTTTCAATAACCATATATAGAACTCAGTACTCGGAACTCAAGAACTCAAGGACTCAAGGACTCAATGATACTACTCATCTAAAAAATACTCGACTTATAAGGTTCATGCGGAATTATGGGCATGAACGACTGAACTCAAAAACCTTCATGTACAACATATGGTAGTCCCATAATAAGGAATATAGTCTCAAAAAGGTTAGGGATTCAATACTGAAGAATAAGAACTCG
The DNA here is from genome assembly GCA_035578085.1 of Solanum pinnatisectum. Classification (NCBI taxonomy): domain Eukaryota; kingdom Viridiplantae; phylum Streptophyta; class Magnoliopsida; order Solanales; family Solanaceae; genus Solanum; species Solanum pinnatisectum. Next base: position 164,572 of record JAWPEI010000107.1, read on the forward strand.
AAGATACTACTCCTCTCAAAGATACTCAATTGATTGAATTCATGCGGAATTATGGGCATCAACGACTCAAGGATCACATTGATAATGTAGACTCATGAATACACTCTTCTAATTCTCATCCTCACTTACTCCAGTATTGAAACTAATTATAAGTAATTGTAGAAGAATCGTCAAAAAAACTCAAAGGGACTTTCTCCCACTTTACTCTTAACTCTACCTCGAATTGGAAGTATGAATTAAAGGAGTATGATTAGGATATAGGATCTCTCAATGACTAAATGAAGTTTAGATAGGTGATAATAAGATACGAGCAAAGACACAAACTGGAGGTCACTGACGCGACACAGATGATGAATAAATTTTTACCGCAAATATTTTTTTGAGGCAGTGGATTTCATATCCTCTCCGCGACGTGGAGATGGGGTGACTATCTTGTCACAACTCGAGCCTACACCCTGGACGTGACCGATACTCAAGAACCATTGTTTGTCCCCAAGCGAACCCTTATCCTGGCTGACTACAAGGGGAATACTAACTTAAACATACAAAGCTTAGAACAAAATAAAATTCATTAAAAACTTAAATACAAGCTTTAACTCAAAATAAAACACTGAATAATATAATATATTCAACTCGCCCCAAAATGGGCAACTTAAGTCTTTAAAACATTTAATAAAATAAATGAACACACTTCTGAAACTCTACTGTATATCTATGAAGCCTCTAAATGACAAAGATGGAAGTCGGGACAAGACCCACGACTTCCTAACAACTGATATAACTGAATGCTAAATGAAATCCTCCGGAAGCAAGGAGGCTCACCATAACTAACTCGAACTGCATGTGGTATCAACGAAGCTCCTATTGATGACCCTGAAAACCTGTATCTGTATCATGAAAGGATGCAGGCCGAATGGCTCAGTACGTGGAATGCACGAGCATGTAAGGGGAATTCTGAAGCAAAAACATAAGCTTGAACTTGATAAAAAAGGAAACATACTTACCTCTTTAGAAAATCACCCAACTGAAAGATTAGATACTCAACTCAAGGATTAGATACTCACCTTCAAAGATAGGATACTCGACTTTGGGTACTCAACTCAAGATTCTCATCTCAATAGAAAGCAACAATACACATGGAATATATGGAAAGCTTTTAAAATAATAGAAAACAACTCAGTTTATTGAAGAGTACAATAACAACTCAATTAATATGTAATAAAATATAATATAACTTTGTGGGAGTTTCTCTAACCGACAACCACCACTATGAGCCTAAGTGGTGTTACAACATTTTGCCCACGCTGTCAAAATTGTCCTATACTTTGCCATCATCTAGGACGTCTTAACTAAGTTGATCCACTAGTCTATGCTAAAAAGCACTTAAGGAATCATCTAAAAAGTATGATCCTTTACTACCCATGATGGCTACATGGTTTATGGGGCTATGAGTTATCTGAACTCTCCCCTATATCGGTGCTCTATACTATTCCAAAAATACTCACCTCATATGAGTAAAAACATAGCTTCTTTCTTTGGTTTGAGATAATGACTCAAAACTTAGCTTAAAAGCTCTCTTGGAAATCTAAGTTTCCTTTCTTGCTCAAATGTGAAAACATTTTAACTCTTGGGAATACTTAGTTCTCATATAATCATTGAAGAAAGAACTTTACTCTTTAACCTTTACTGAAAAATAGCTCAAAGGCTCGTTTGAAATCTCAATTTCCTTTCTTTTTTAATTGTGAAACATTTACTCTTTGGAAATATAGAGTCCTCATATACTCTTTTGAAGAAATGTCTTCAATCTTTACTCTTTACTCAACTCAAAACTTAAGTCTTAAAATAAGGTTAAAACATTTGTAAAACACTTCTTAAAATATGGTTCATGCCGAATTATGGACATGAACGACTCAATGCAAGGTTTTCAATAACCATAGATAGAACTCAATACTTGGAACTCAAGAACATCAATGATATTACTCATTTCAAGAATGATCAACTCATAGGGTTCATGCGGAATTATGAGCATGAACTACTCAACTCAAGGACTCAAAATAGTTCTTATCTCAAGACTTCTTGACTTATAGGGTTCATGCGGAATTATGAACATGAATTACCCAACTCAAGGACTTCATGGGTACCATGTAATCATCCCATGATTAGGAATATAATCTCCAAAAAATATTTGGAACTCAATACTCGAGACTTAGAACTTGAAGGTACTATTCCTCTCAAAGATACTCAACTTATGGAATTTATGCGGAAGTTATGGGCATGAACGAATCGACTCAAGGGTCAAAATATTTATAAGGAACTCATGTATACATCTCTTCTCATTCTGATACTTACTCAAAACATAACTCAAATCGATAGTTGATCTCAAAGGATTCACAATTGAACTCAAAGACTTTCTTGAACTCTACTCTTAACTCTCTCTTGAATGTGAATTATGAATTCAAGAGTATGTAGGATATCGTGATGATAAATTAGACTCATGAATACATTCTTCTCACTCTCATACTCGCTTGCTCTAGTCTTGAAACAAGTTATTAGAATTTGTAGAGGACTCCTCAATAAGAATAAAAGGGATTTTCTAAAAAATGTTCGAAAGAACTCTCAAGACTCAACTTTTAACTCTACCTTAAATTTGATTTATGGATTCAAGGGTTATGCTTCGGAATATAGGACCTCTCAATGATTTAGGAGGGTTAAGATAGTTGATCACAAGAACGGGCGAAAACCCAAATTAAAGAACACTGGCGCGACGTGGAGATGGAATTAAATCTTTGATCGCGAAAATAAATTTTGGGATAGTGGACTCCGTAGCCTCTTTGCGACGCGGAGAGGGGGTACTTTTTGTGGGACTGAATGTTTAAAACATCTCTGTGGCGCGGAACTAGGCACATATTTTTTCCCGATCTTTTCTTCCTCTCTCAAACTCAAATCAACTCATACCTACTGCAATTCTAAGGTCAAAATTCACGAATTCTTTTGACCCAAAACAATTACGGTGAAACCCACAAAAGGAACTATCAATTAACTCATCTTATTCGCAAACCCTCACCTCTAGTACTCAATGAATTTCATTATCAAAGAAAGAAAAATAAACCTCAAGAACATAACAAGATTATCAATATTGGCTAAAACTCAAGAACTTCTCAAGAACTTCATAATTCAATCTCAAAAACGAATTCAAGGATAGAATTAAACATGATTGGCGTGAGGGCGAACAAACCCAACACTATGAAAACTTACATACCTGAAAGAGCCATCTTCTTGAAACAATTTGAAGGAAAATCTTGAAAGATGAACCCTAGCCTTAGCGTTTCTTGAATTTCTTGAGCATAGAATTTTTGGACTGGATGAGAGGGTTTGATTTATGAAAATTGATTGTTCTACATGTTTAGGGCAATTTAGATGACTTCCTAAGGGTTTTTAGGACTAAAATACCCCTAAAAAAATAAATAAAACGAGATGGGAGTCCAAACTATTTACTAGGCAGTGAAGTCCGATTGGCTCTGTAATGCGGAGCCATTGCGGAGTTGTTGCCAGGTTTGGGCGTCGTTAGTAAATCAGTCATAACTTTTCACTCAGAGTTCAAAATTTAGCAAACTCGGTGGCGTTGGAAAGAGGACTCGAAGGGCTTTAACTTTCTATCTTGTAGATTACCTAACACATCTTTTACTAGGAGTTATGGTCATTTTAACTTTACCCAAAACTTAAGAAAAACTTAGGAATGACTTGAATGAACTCTCTTCGGTTCTTCTTGGAACTCAAGGTGCTACATTTAGTGACCTTAATGCTTAGGAAAATTTAATTCCTTGACAAACACTTACTCACTACGAAGGATGGTTCAAGTCTTAGCTAAAAAAATTTCTGGGGTATTATAATATCTCCCCCTTGGGATCATTCATCCTCGAATGACAACTGGAATAGGTATAAAATCGGGTTAATCTTACTAAGATCTAAGTCTAATGGTCTGCTCTTACTATATTCAAGCTTAACTGAAATCCTTAAGTTTTGATTCTATACCTCTGTATAGGGAAACTCATCCCAAAACTATTACTCTTTACCACCATATTGGGATCATATCAAGAACCACTTAATGTTTAACAACACCAGGTTCAATCTTAGTACTCTAACAACTCCATGAACTCCTACTAACCAGCTTCTTAAGAAATTCTCAACACTTGACTTGATTTCTCATCTTATCATCTCCCCATTAGGTCTAAAGCTAACACTTGAAAGCTATGGACCTATTCCACATTGACAACTCAATTATGCTATCTAGACACATACGCAAAAATTATAACTTAATTGGAACCTCATTCGGTAACACCATCTCGGCACACCTCTTAATTCTCTTGTTGCTCTTGATACTTAGCCACACTTCATTGCCCTTATCTAAAGGTTAGGGTCTTTCACTTGTACCACCTATATTCATTGCAGCTAATCACCTCAATTTCTCACCTACTCTGTGTTAAGTCTTATAGATAAAATCTCAAGACTCACATCATCACCTTCATACTACCATTCTTTTGATCATGAAACTCATCACAAATTCAAGCTTAATGTTTATTACTAAACCCAAATATCAATATGATTGCTCGCTTACTATACAAACTCATCACTACTATGAGCAAATTTTAGAAACACTCCTCCACTAGGACCTTATGACAAGTAGTTAATCCTCACCTCTTAGTCTTCATACTTACAATTTACTATCACATTTCCCTTCACAACTTGAGTACTACTCACTCACTCACTATACATCAATGTCTAATTAGTTCTATAAAACTTTGAATATTATGGTCTTTCCCTTAAAGATCATAAGCCTAGCTTAGAGCCATCACCTCATGAATAGCCTCTCTCTCTTTCTCTTTCTGCTCTTCTCTAAATTTTGGGGGGGTGAAATTACATTTTTTTTAATTTTTTTTTTGTTTCTATTTTTTCTGTTTCCTATTTTCTATTTTTGTATTTAGGTTAACTTAACCAAAGGTGTACACATGTAATCAAACCAGATATGGTTAGGAGGAGTCATCATAGGGTTTTTTTTTGGCTTAGTTATGGTTAACACTGTACCAAACCAAACAACAAGACTCAAGCTACCCCCTACTCTTGCTATTTTATTCACCATTTACACTTGGCCATTACTAACACAATGACACATCATCATAACTCCTATCTAGTTAAGGTATACTCTTACTCATCTTGACTTGCAACTCTTACTCTACCTCCTATCTTGAGCTCGTCACAACTCATCACTTCTTAGTCTACCTGTAAGGGAAAACTCCTCATTCATAACTTACTAGGTGTATGAATATACCAACACAGTTTGCCAAAACACCATCTCCCTTACTTAGATAAGTAAACCTCTACATACTTTCCTCTTAACTCTGGGCAATTTCTTATATTACTACTTATAGAATCATAACTCATACTATCTCTTCGGGTGAAAATCTTATCCCAAGCTCTAAACATACCTCATCATAAAGACCTCACCTGAAACCAAGTTTAGGGAAGAGAGTCCAACTCGCTTTTAGCTCAAATGCATGATTCATATGAAGGCATTACTCTCAAACTTAACACTTAACTCACTCATGGGGTTATCTCAAGCCCCCTCTGGAGTCTCATGACTATCTCAATATTTTGCTAAGAACAACTCATCGAAAAAGAACTGACTATGCTTTTCAACCACCTCTAGTATGATGGCTAGTCGAAAGGATAGGAGTACACACGAGTTTTAATAAGTCTCTATGACATAGCTCGATTGCAAGATTAAGAGTATGAAAGAAGGAAATCTATTCTTAAATGTTTGCAGTCCCACATTTATGAAAGTGGGGCCCTCACAACCATAAACAATACTCTATCGACACGGCTTCATAGACACCCTAGGACACTTGAACTCTGTGCTCTGATACCAAGTTTGTCACGACTCGAGCCTACACCCTAGACATGGCCGGCACTCAAGAACTATTGTTGGTCCCCAAGTGAACCCTCATCTTCGCTGACTACAAGCAGAAGACTAACTAAAGCATACAAAGCTTAAAACATAATAAAATTCATCAAAAACTTAAATACAAGTTTTAACTCAAAATAAAACTCTAATAATATAATATATTCAACTCGCCCTAAAATGGGCAACTTAAGTCTTTAAAACATTTAATAAACTAAACGAACACACTTTTGAAACTCTACTATCTATCTATGAAGCCTCTAAATAACAAATATGGAAGTCGGGACAACGCCCATGACTTCCTAACAACTGATATAACTGAATGCTAAATGAAATCCTCCCGAAGCAAGGAGTCTTACCATAACTAACTCAAACTGCATGTGGTATCAAAGAAGCTCCTATTTATGACCCTAAATACCTGTATATGCATCATGAAAGGATACAAGCCAAATGGCTCAGTACGTGGAATGTACGAGCATGTAAGGGGAATTCTAAAGCAGATACATAAGCTTAAACTTGATAAAAAAGGAAACATACTTACCTCTTTAGAAACTCACCCAACTGAAAGAATAGATACTCAACTCAAGGATTAGATACTCACCTTCAAAGATAAGATACTAGACTTTGGGTACTAAACTCAATATAAAGCAACAATACACATGCAATATATGGAAAGCTTTTAAATCAATAGAAAACAACTCAGTTTATTGAAGAGTACACTAACAACTCAATTAATATGTAATAAATTATAATATAACTCTGTGGGACTTTCTCTAATCGACAACTACTACTATGAGACTAAGTGGTGATACAACGTCTTGCCGACACTACCAGAACTGTCCTATACTTTGTTGTCATATAGGACGCCTTAACTAAGTGGATCCACTAGTCTATGCTAAAAAGCACTTAAGGAATCATCTAAAAAGTATGATCCTTTATTACCCATGATGGCTACATAGTTTATGGGGGCTGTGAGTTATTTGAACTCTCCCCCATATCGGTGCTCGATACTACTCCCAAAATACTCAGCTAATATGTTTAAAAACACAACTTTTTTCTTTGGTTTGATATAATTACTCAAACATTAGCTTAAAAAGCTCTTTTGGAAATCTTAGTTTCCTTTCAAACTCAAATGTAAAAACATTTTAACTGTTGGGAATACTTAGTTCCCATATAATCTTTGAAGAACAAACTTTACTCTTATTCTTTACTAAAAACTAGCTCAAAGGCTCTTTTGAAATCTCAGTTTCCTTTCTTTTTTAATTGTGAAAACATTTACTCTTTGGGAATACATAGTCACGATATACTCTTTTGAAGAAATGACTTCAATCTTTACTCTTTACTCAATTCAAAACTTAAGTCTTAAAACAAAGTTAAAACATTTGTAAAAGACTTCTTAAAATGTGGTTCATGCCGAATTATGGATGTGAACGACTCAATGCAAGGTTTTCAATAACCATAGATAGAACTCAATACTTGGAACTCAAGAACTTCAATGATATTACTCATTTCAAGAATGATCAACTCATAGGGTTCATGCAGAATTATGAGCATGAACTACTCAACTCAAGGACTCAAAATAGTTCTCATCTTAAGACTTCTCGACTTATAGGGTTCATGCGAAATTATGGACATGAATTACCCAACTCAAGGGCTTCATGGGTAGCATGTAGTCGTCCCATGATTAGGAATATAATCTCCAAAAAAGATTTGGAACTCAATACTCGAGACTTAGAACTTGAAGGTACTATTCCTCTCAAAGATACTCAACTTATGGAATTCATGTGGAAGTTATGGGCAGGAACGACTCGATTCAAGGGTCAAAATATCAATAGGGAACTCATGTATACGGCTCTTCTCATTCTAATACTTACTTACTCAAAACCTAACTCGAATCGATAGTTGATCTCCAAGGATTCACAATTGAACTTAAAGACTTTCTTGAACTCTACTCTTAACTCTCTTTTGAATGTGAATTATGAATTCGAGAGTTATGGTTCATGAAGTGAAGGATCTCGTGATGATAAAGTAGATTCATGAATACATTCTTCTCATTCTCATTTTTACTTGGTCAAGTCTTAAAACAATTTATTAGAATTTGTAGAAGTCTCCTCAGAAAGACTAAAAGGGATTTTTTGAGAAATGTTCGAAAGAACTCTCAAGACTTAACTGTTAACTCTACCTTGAATTTGAATTATGGATTCAAGGGTTACGCTTTGGAATGTATGACCTCTCAATGATTTAGGAGGGTTAAAATAGTTGATCACAAGAACGGGCGATGACTCAAATTAAAGAACACTGGCGACATGGAGATTGAATTAAATCTTTGATCGCGAAAAATAAATTTTAGGACAGTGGACTCCGTATCCTCTCCGTGATGTGGAGAGGGGGGTACTTTTCAGGGGACTGAATGTTTAAAACACCTCTGCGATGTGGAGCTGAGCACATATTTTTGCTCGATCTTTTTTTCTTCTCTCAAACTCGAATCAACTCATACTTACGGAAATTCTAAGGACAAATTTAATGAATTCTTTTAACCCAAAACAATTTCAGCGAAACACACACAAGGACCTATCAATTAACTCATCTTATTCGCAAACCCTCGCCTCTAGTACTCAATGAGAACTTTATTATCAAAGAACGAAACACAAACCTCAAGAATTCAACAAGATTATCAATATTGGCTAAAACTCAAGAACTTCTCAAGAACTTCATAAAGCAATCTCAAAAATGAATTCGAGGATAGAATTAAAAATGATTGTTGTGAGGGAGAACAAACCCTTACATACCTGAAAGAACCATCTTCATGAAGTATTTTGAAGGAAAATCTTGGAAGATGAATCCTAGCCTTAGCGTTTCTTCAATTTCTGGAGCATAGAATTTTTGGAGTGGATGAGAGGGTTTGATTTATGAAAATTGATTTTTCTACATGTTTAGGGCAATTTAGATGACCTCCTAAGGGTTTTTAGGACTAAAATACCCCTGAAGAAATAAATAAATCGAGCTGGCAGTCGAAACAATTTTTAACCAAGCAGTGAGGTCCGTATTGGCTCCGTAACGCAGAGCCATCGCAGAGCTGCTGCCAAGTTTGGGTGTCGTTAGTATATCAGTCATAACTTTTCACTCAAAAACTTGGTGGCATTGGAAAGAGGACTCGAAGGGCTTTAATTTTCTATCTTGTAGCTCACCTAACTCATCCTGTACTAGGATTTATGGTCGTTTGAAGTCAACCCAAAACTTAACAAAAACTTAGGAATGACTTGAATGAACTCTCTTTGGTTTTTCTTGTAACTCAAGGTTCTACATTTAATGACTTTAACGCTTAGGAAAATTTAAATTCCTTGGTAAACACTTACTCACTACAAAGGATGGTTCAAGTCTTAGCTCAAAAAATATCTGGGGTGTTACATATCTAAAAACTGAAAAATCTTAAGCGTCTCCGCGAAGTTGACCTGGGCGCGATTATTTTCTCGATCATTTCTTCCTCTCCTAACTCGATTCAATTCATAACCTATGCAATTCTATGGTCTCAATTCATGAATTTTCATAAACCCAAAATGTTTTAAATGAAACCCACACAAAACCCATTAAGAATAACACTCATTCGCAAAACCCTCACCTCAAGAATCAACAAGACTCCATTAATAAAGAGTGAAGCTCAACCACAAAAATTCGTGAAGAATATCAATCAATCAATTTTAAAAAAATTCATGGATGAAATTCTACATGATTGGCATGAGGGCGAACAAACCCAACACTATGAAAGCTTATATACCTAGAAGAACAATCTTCTTGAGGAAATTTGAAGGAAAATCTTGGAAGATGAACCCTATCCTTAGTGTTTCTTGAATTTCTTGAGCGTAGAATTTTAGGAGTGAATGAGAGGGTTTGATTTATGAAAACTATTTTTTTCTACTTGTTTAGGGTAATTTAGATAACATCCTAAGTGGTTTTAGGACTAAAATACCATTAAAGAAATAAATAAAATAAGCTAGGAGTTGGAATAATTTTCTAGCAGGCAGTGAGCTACGTATTGGCTCCGTAATGCAGAGCCATCGTGGAGCTGCTGCCAGGTTTGAGAGTCATTAGTAAATCACTCATAACTTTTTGCTCAAAGCTTGAATTTTAGAAAAATTGGTGGCGTTGGAAAGAGGAATCGAAGACCTTTAATTTGATAGTTCATGGCCACCTAAATATTTATGTGATAAAAGATATGGTTATTTGAAGTTGACCCAAAATTTAAGAAAATGATGGGTGACTTGAACAAACTTCTCTTCAGTTCATTTTGAAACTCGAGGTGCTGCATCTAGTGACCTTAACACCTAAGAAAGTTTAAAATCACCCGAAAAAATTCCGTTCACAATGAAAAAGGGTTCGAGTTTTAGGTCAAAAATTTTTGGAGTGTTACAATTATGATGGAAAAGATGTAAAACATATTTTGAGGGGCAATGGGGTCTTTATTGGGGTGGAATATCAAACCCCAACAAATCCAACCCTCCCAACCCATTTAGGTTTGGGCGGGCTAGTGACCCGCCATTTCATTAGCTCAACCTATTTCAACCCATTAAAAATTGGGTAGATATGTTACCCAAACGAGCTCATGAAAAATCTTGTCAAAATTTTCTTAAATTTTTTTTTTCTCAATTGCATAGGTTGTAATATTGCCATAAAAGTGAAAAATATAAATTGATTAGGTATTGTAATAGTTTAGAAGAACAAAAAAATAATTAAGCTTAGTAAAAATTGTGTTGGATTGGGTCATAATGTAACACATTATCTAACCCATTTTGACCTAGAAAATTTGGGTTGCGTTGGGTCTATAAGTGATTGTTGTTCTAACCGAGTATGACTCATCCAACATTGACCAACCTATCTAATTACCACCCCTAGGTCTATAAGCATGTATTAAAATTCCTTTCATTACTAATACCTAGAAATCCATGGTATTAGTAAGAAACATCTTAGTTCACAATTGAGTGTGTAACTAATGTTTGCATTAGTTCTACATAGCATGTAAAAATGTACCAAACAAGTTATTATTAATACAAAAAGTTAATACATTCATTATTTTTGTAATACACTCTACAAAACCCCTAAGTGCAATTTTTATTTGGGAGTTAACTCTTGAGCGTGAATGACGAATTTGTTTTGAATGCAGCAATGCAAAACTCATGCCTGAAGATTAACTTTGAGCTCTAAACTTCCTTCCTTTTAGTTTATTTGTTCTTAAATTTTCCTTTTGAAGAATTAGTCTTTATAATGTCTAACCATTTTCCTATTGATCGTAGCCAATTCATTTCCTTCTGCTTGGAGTTTGTGGTAGTGAATTTCTATCCCATTTATGAATAGAACAGTTGTTCTTGTATGAAATGGGGCATCCAACATTAATATCCAAATTTGGAACTAAGCCTTACATGAATTTAACATTACTGGGCAAAGAATTGTCGATATTACATAAAGGAAATCTTAAAGATAAATACTTAAAGTGATATAGGTGATGTAAAAAGGGAAGTGATCAGTTAAACAACATACATAATGAAATCTCGCTTTGTGGAGTCCAGTTTAACAACTTTAATAAAGCTACTCAACGCTAAAAAGTAACATTAAATACAATTACTTTAAGAAGGAATCATATGGACTAGAAAGTGAATGAGCTCCTCCATCTCTTTGTTTCACTAAAGGGCACAACATGGATATTGCCCCAAATAGGAAGAAGGGTGATTACACTGTGAAAGAATGCTACCAGTTAGGATGTTCTATGATTGATATTCTTGAAGACTGTACCAAGGGAGGAGGAGCGGGGGCGGGGGGGGGGGGGGGATGTTATATCATAATGATTTATTGAGGTATAGTGTACATATTTTTTCTTCAGTCGCATTTGGAGAAACTGTACACCTAACAAAAAATTAACATTATATATGCAAATAAATGTAAAACATAGTTGTTTTCATTTGGCTTTAGATTCAATTCATCTATATTACTCTGTGATATAAGTGGAATTATGAGTGGAAGATGGTTTTCTTCAATCCATCACATTTACATTGTTCAATAAAAGATTTTAACTGACTTCAATCTAGACAACACAAAGCATCAATGAACCTAAAGATGAAAAGACATAAAAATTGTCTAAATAATAAATGATTTTCATAACCTATAATTTTATGGAAAAATACTTGTATTAATTGATTACTGAGGACTAACAACAACTATATTAATAACGAAGACGATATTTGACTACATTAGAAGATTCAATAACTGCATTCAAGGCTAATGAAGTCTAAAAAGTAATAATAAATGCAACTTTTTTTGGAAGGAATCATCAAGAATACGAAGTCAATGAGCTCCTCCATCTCTTTGTTTCATTAGAGGGTAAAACTTGGATGTTGACCCAGATAGGAAGATGGGTGATTACACTATGAAAGAATGATACAAACAAGGATGGTGTGTAAATGGTGTGCTTAAGGGCCGGCCCCAGACACATGTTGGGAGAACTAGAAAACCTCATAGAGTTAATTGTTTTACCTAGACCCCTAAAAAGTTGCATGTGTTCTCGTAGATAAACTCAAAAAGAGAGGCATTTTTCTTATCAAAGGATTCTACCTATGTGAAAAAACCAATGAAAAGTGAATCACCTCTTTTTGCACTGCCCACTAACAACTAATGTTTGGTTGTTCTTCCTTTCAATGCTTTGTCTCAAATGGGCGTAACGACCCTCTAGTTCATGTATGTTTTAATGCCTTCTATTAGTCATTAAGAGTGTTCCTGTAGCTACCACAAATTATTTATTATTTTCTGGGACTAACAATTGGGTCATTTGGTTTTACATTTGGTTTTTATGCAAATTTATTTGTTTCAGAGCTTTTGAAATTTTTTACAAAGATCTTCAAAAGCATCAAAGACATTCGATCTTCCCTCAACATGTTTCCAGTAGTGATCTTCTAGTTTCTCTAAAAAAGTTATCTTTTTTTTTTTTTGTTTAAATGTAAATAGAAACATGTTTTACACTTGTGAAAAAATCATAACACCAACATATACTTCAATCAAAGTTGTAATTTTATATGCATACTAAAACAATGTCTATTCCTTTTCGAGATACTAACAGTACTTGTGTTCTGAGACTCAATCAACTTTATTTCAATCTTTTGCTTATTGGTCATGTTTTCCATATATATTTTTTTCTTCATTAATTATTTTATTTCTGAAATGGAAAACATGACAAAAAAGTGTAACCAAAAGATGGAAATCAAGTTAATTGAGTTTGAGAAAGTATGCACTATTAGTTTCTCAAAAAGAAATTTAGTTTGTCCCAACAAGCAGATAAGTTTGCAACTTGAACCGGAGCAGATGTTGGTGTTACACTATTTTTATTAAGCGGAAAACCATGTTATAATGATTCCACAAGTATAGAAAATTAATTGAATTTTTTTTACGTGACACTAGATGATCATTTTGATGTCAAATCAAATGTATTTGTGGCATTTGAAGATCTCCATAAAGAATTACAAGCACTGAACAAGAAAGAAAAATATGTATACTATTGTTTAAGATTATGCACTCTGGCTAAGAACTACCTCAAGATTAACATGTGGAGGAGTAGAAGTTCATAATGAACTTTTGGATGGAGAAGCATAAAAAAAAAAAACTAGAAGTATTGTTATGGCCAAGCATGTCAAGTTTTATTTAAATGTTTCCCCTGAGACAGGAGGATGATAATTCTTGAACTCATAATTATCATGGAGTTGATATTTGGAGTTCTTGAAATTTTTAAGTCACTTTCCTATTAAATTAACACAACTTATTGTAAAAATGAATTTATTTTTATGAATTTTATTTTAGTATCAAACTTAACTAGAAAAAGAAAATATTAAAAAAATTATGTGGGTGCGGGTCTATATGGGGCGGTTTAAATATTTTGTGGGTTAAGCAAAATGCTCCCCGCCCACACCCAAAACAGCCCCATTGCCATCACTAATGCTATTCAGCTCTGCATATTATAGTGGCTAGTATGGATTCCATGTTCTTCTTGGAATCTGGAAATGACCTCGTTGTGTCAGGCCCCGATACCAAATTGTTAGGAGTTATAGGACGATGAACAAGAAAACATAAATCAATTTTCTTTGACTTTTCTTTGTCTTTGTTCAAATTCCTAGAACAAAATATTTTGAATATAACTTCAACTCATTAAAGAAATGTTGAATCATAAGATTTCAATGAATGAGGGAACTCCAATAACATGTTTTAAAAATTAAAATACGACCTGCTTTATTCCACAAAATTCCTTTTAAATAGGGAGTCTTATTACATCAACAAGAAGTCTAATCCTTATGAAACTAGGAAATATAAATCGTCTTCTAGATAAATAACAATTGCTAAGCATAACACTTAAGAAACAAAATTAAAAAAAATCCTATTTTATAATAAAATACATAAAACTACTAAAAATATTACTAAATACTTAATTTAATTCAGTTTCTTTTAGAGGTCAGGATGGACTGAGTTAATAAATGAGTGGGTCATTAACCCAGTATTTAGGAAAGCACTCGCTTCACTACTTTAAGCATGAAGCAGAGCTCTACGATGTAAGGGCCTCAATGCATTAGTAAGTTTGAATCAATCACTCTTTGATGATAACTGTGATATAGATTTATCAGATAAGGAAGTGTGAAAGTGGTTTTTACAAGGGAGAGTATAATTTGTGGAGTTGAAGAAAATGATGATAGATATAATGGTAAGGTAGAAACACAAGATTCTAACAATCATTTCCAAGTAGATCATTTAGAAGAACAAGAAATAAATGTTTAACCATTAATAGCTTTGACTTTGTGATATCTACTTTTTAGCGTATAATTTGAACTTTTGCTTACATATTCTCTCTATGAACACTATAATAACCTACACACTTCCACTTCCATGAACACTACAATAACCTACCCAAACTTGTATGGATTGGACATATCATATTTTATAGGTGATTTTTAACTCCAATAAAAAAAAACAAAGAAAATGTTTACTTTAATAAAAATGAGTCGACACCTCTTCTCTTGACTTCTACGATCTTTATCATAGTAGAATATAGTGGAGACCTAAATCAATGTTACTAGGTGCTTGGGCAACCATTGTTTTTTACCCACACACTATTTTTTTATGATGAATACTAGAAATAATATATATGGATATTGATTAAACACCCAATCTTAGAAAGTAATTTAAGATTAAAGGAAATTACCATCACTCAAAATTCATAATTCACAATTGTCAAACTTAACGATATATTACATTTTAGTGTGAATAAGCCCTAAATAAGACCCTTATCTGATTCACAAGTAAGATACCTACTAAACACATTGTATTTCAGAGCAAAAACATAAGTTATTATCAATAACACATAAGCTTGACACAAGAAATTCACCCTAAATTCCAAAACATCAATTCCATACCCAATTATTCATTGTTACTGGAGCGTGCAATCTGGATTGAATTTCCAAATCATAATCAACCAGATACACAAGAATCTAATTCAAAGCTTATCAATGCTATAATCTACAAAAAGTGAATAGATTAGCAAATCACTGTTTAGAAATACCTATCTCTCAAGAGGGTACCAATTGATTGGGGGTATATATATGTCTACATACTTTGCTTTATTTTGAACTCCTCCTCAAACTTCTTCAATCTCTCGTTCCACATATCCTTCAATAATATAACAATAATTTATACATATGATATCTCTTTCGCATAAACAAACAAGCATAGAATAAGAAAAACAAGATCATAAGACCTTGTAGTGAAGTTTAGTGCGATGAACAAGATAGAATTTCTGATTGCCTCAAAAAAAAGTTCTTGATATTATTAAAACATATCACAATCCCGAAAATTTCAATGCTCTCTTCCTTCTAGTCTCCTTCTCCGCCTTGAACTCCACCTCCGCCTCCACCTCTGATTGCTTTCCTTAAATTTTTACCTTGTGTACCCTATGTCTCAACTATCAGGTTATTGACTCACTCATATAATAGGGCTCTTCAAAGGTGGGCCAAAACTCACTCATATGATAGGGCTCTTCCAATGTGGGCCAAAACTCAATTATATGATTGGCCCTTCTAAATTGCCCAAACAAACAAGTTTTGCGTGGATAAATCATATTTTAATTGTGGTATTTAGTTTTGTCCTTTAAATTGATTTTTTAAATTTAATTAATAAATTTAGATTAAAGTATGTTTAGTTATGACCTAATTTTGGAATGCAGAAATTTAGAACTAAATTGTCTTGTTCGGCATGAGTTATATAGTATCTAATTTGGAGAGTATAAGTTACTAGTTCAACATAAGTATAGAGAACATTTTATCTTGTCCAATATGAGTTTAGAGAACTTTTATCTTATTTGAAAAAAGTTCATTAGGATAAGTTATGTCACTAACAGATAAGTTTGTAGCTTTAAAACTTAACATATGTAGCCATCAATATTAGTTCTATAGAAACTAAGTCATTTCGTAACTTATGGATTTTGACTTTTTAAGTCATAATGTTTTGAAATTGAATTTATGACTTTTAAAACATAATTTGTGTGCTATGAATTTTTTCTTGTAATTATGTTTTTCCTCATAAGAAATAAATTGTGTCATGCGATATTTATTTAAATGTCAAGGGTATCTTGGGCAAATTTATTTTTAATTACTTAATATGTTTAGAGATAAAAAAAATAAAATCAGTAATTCAAAAGATAAAATTGACAACTACCCTAAAATATATATATTTGTGCTTGAATGATCCACAAATAAATTCAAAAGTGATGGGCTTTTGGGAGCTACATTGAAGCCTGCTTATTTTATTTGGAACTCCGATTCCTTATTTTCTGTTGCACAACAATGCGAAAATTAAACAAAATGACCATTGAATTACGTTTTTTAGTTTAAAATAACTTAATTATAACTTATAACAAAAATGTACCCCTTTTGCCTTCTTTGCTGCTGATAAAATACATCTTAAAGAAAAAAAATGTGTTAAATCACTTAAATCATAATATATCTTAAGTACTCTTAATGAAGGACCACAATTAAGAAATTAACTTATAATCTATTTAAAAATTCTTGGAGAATTCCATCTTCGCATGTCAATCAATAATAATGAACGCTAACTACAACTCACAATTTTAACCAACAAGAAAGAACTTGGATAGAGATATGCAAGCATTCCACTGTGTTATAGATTACATTTACAAGCACAAGGGACCAGTCATTTTACATGCATGGGTAATCAAAAAGGAGATGAATTCCATGAAAAACTAATTCGTCCAAACTTACACTTCACTTAAGAAGTATAAATGGTTGAAATCAATTCCAGAACTTAACAAGAGTTGAGGTAGATCCCACAGGGAATGTAGAATAAATAAGTATATTAGCTCTTAAACTCATTTGTGGTTGATATTTCCGAAAAATAAAAATGTGTATAGTAAATATTGGGTTTGATTTAGTGTTCCGGTAACAATGTGAAACTATAATCGAGTAGCGCAAGTAGCAAATGATAGTCTCAAAGTTTTCGTTATCAGATAAAAGAGACCAGGATTATGCTCCCCATGATGTCAGAATTCATCTCGAATTTCGTACAAATAACGGTCATTTGATTTAAGGCATCTGCTATGAGCAAGTTAAGAACACCTAAATGCTTGTCAACCATTTTAGATGTATATCACCTGTCTCCTCTCTCTTAGAATGTGTACATTATTAACCCTTGCTTCTCTTTTAGAAAACTATCCCCCTCTCACGCTCAAAACTTCCAAATGAGTTATAGAATATGAAATTCATTCGTTTCCAGATTTTCCTAATCAGACCCTTCTCTCCTAGAGGATTTTGCAATACGTCGAAGTATTTTGTCTTCAGCTTGTGGAGAATCATCGTGGAGAGTAGATTCAAGTTCCCTTTTTTACCTTCTTTATTTCCTTCGCTGTGATAATGCTCAAATGTACTCTTCAAAGACAATTAAAAGAGGCAGCTATCGTCGTCAATAAAAATATCCAACTAAGAGTCACTGGTCGAATCTCACAGAGAATTGAATATTGTAGAAAATTCTTCTCAAGAAATTTTGATTGTACAGTCATTTTTTGTAGTAGTAAAAACAAGTGAGTGGATGATTCCACCAATATAAGCAAAAGTATTTTGTTATCAGTGGTAACAATCATATATCATATATATATATATATATATATATATATATATAAAACCTTAGGCCCACCTATGTGGCGCCACCACAAACCAGAATTCTCTTTTAATTTATTTATTTCCAAAACTAGCCTTCCCCTTTCATGAAATGTTGCGACTTTAATGAAGAGTTGCGAGTTTTATGAAAAGTTGCAACTTTAATGAAGAGTTGTGACCTTTCCGAAGGGTTGCAACATTTCCAAATAGTTGTAACCTTTCCGATAAGGCACAATAAACATTTGTTAAAATTACCCTTTGTCGTCTATAAATGAAGGATTTCCTTTCATTTTAAAACAACGAAAATTCGAACCTCTTCTTCTTCTTCTTCACAATTAAATATTTGTGTACTTTGCTCCTGTTGAGTGGCTCACTAACAACATTCCTTATGTTACAGAACTTGGTATGTATTTTTACAGTCACTAATTTATGCTTATGTTATTAAGGATAAATGATAAGATGTAATAATTTTCATTTTCCTTTACATTATTAATATTTGTACTATGTAACCATGTATGTAAGATAATATAGTGTTTTAGTTTTAATGACTGATAAATTTTAAGTGTTATTTTATAAATTCAATGATATTAAATTTCTGCACTTCTTTCCTCTCATTTTAAAAGAACGAAAATTCTGAACCTCTTCTTCTTCTTCTTCACGATTAAATATTTGTGTACTTTGCTCCTGTTGAGTGGCTCACTAACAACATTGCTTATGTTATAGAACTTGGAATGTATTTTTACAGTCATCAATTTATGCTGATGTTATTAAGGACAAATGATAAGATGTAATAATTTTCATTTTTCCTTTACATTATTAATATTTGTTACTACGTAATCATGTATGTAAGATAATATAGTATTTTAGTTTTAATGACTGATAAATTTTAAGTAATATTTTATAAATCCATGATATTAAATTTTCGTGCGAAGCGCGGGTAATTTCCCTAGTTAAACTAATATTTCGGTAACTTTCAAAAGTAATAAGCAATATTGGGGTGCATGGATTGGATATCAATGTCACATAGGGGTAATTGTGTTTCTCTATAGTGGTGAACATTCATGAATAGGCCGGGTCATCTTCAATGACACTAATCTTCTTTCGATCTCATAGAATCCTTGCATAGAATCTCCTTTCGATTTCATTTATATGTTATACTAAAAAACCCAATACTTTACTCTATTCTCTCTTTTGATGTAAAAATAGGGAAAATAGACATGACCCTTAACCTCTATTTTCGAACAAGTTTTAGACATCAAACCTAAATTTCTGGTATCAGACTAAATACCCACTGCAATCAATCTCTTTAGAGCAATGATCTGAGATCGGAAGTAGGAATTAAGTTTGCAACCTTAACTCATAAATTACCTCATGCTAATAAGCCAAAATTCATGTACGAACAACAACAAAATAGTGCATAACAAGTACCCACAACATTAAATCAACACCCAACCCCAGAATTGTACCTCTATATCTTGGGGTTTTAACCACCCATCACAAAAAACAAAGCAATTATACCTTTCATGAAAGCAGTCATGGGTAACATGAAATTAAGCAATCATTAGCAAACCACTTTGAATTCAACTTCAATTTGTCAATTTCAAAAACAAAGTTCAAAAACCCCAAAAAAGAACTAGAAAGTGTTATTCACAAGGTAAAGTGTTTTTTCTTCACTTGTGCATACACCAAAAACTTTTACAACTTACGTGGCCTTTATTTTCCTCTTTCCATTGGGCTGTTTATAGTTTCCCAAAATTTGGTCTGAAACTTAATATGCTACCCATTTAGTGAATTAATCGGGAAAGCCGATCACAATGGGTGGACCACCGATTCCTCTCCAACTCACTTTTATTTCTCTAGGCTTCAGGTGTTTGACCTTAGTCGCTGAGCTCATTCTAGTCTTCCCTTCACATTTAGTGTATTTCTGAGTACCACCTTAGCTCTCCTTTCAAGCCTTCAAATTTTCTCTTGGCACTGCCACTTTTGGCGATGGATAACAAGTTTTCCCTTCTTAGTCAATGAGTCACCTTTACTTTTATGAGTTCACCGACCTGCCTAAATTAATTTAAGTGTTGTGCATCGTTACTTTGGGCGAGGTCATGCTTACAATGAGATCCACCTTTATTGTTTGGTGATCATCAAAGTATTGTTTACACTTCTTTGTACATTCTTCACCATTCTTTCAAATGCATCCTTTTCTTTTACTTTAGCCTTCATAGCTATAAGTTATCAAAATATCATTAGAATAAGACATAAGAATAAGACATAATTAGGTATAGAGGACATTAAAGGTCGAGCTAAATTGGCCTAAAATGAGTGTAAATTTACCACTCATTAATACCTCCAACTTAAACTTTTATTTGACTTCAAGAAAATCAAGAACACAATTAGCTCAATAAGGGTATCTACAAATATATTCAATGAGAGTGCCTAACATACATGTGTCATTACAAGACTACTCTCAACAAGATGCTATACTCAATCAAGATCAAAAAGTTTTGAATGATGACTAGTTGGTTTTAACACCAGCTCACGCTCACTATAGATTATTTTCTAATGCAAGACTATGTTTGAACAAATACATTCAAGTGCCCTCACATTAAGAACGATTGCATGTTCATAAAAAGCAAATCAACAAATAAATAAAGAATCTATGCAACTCTCACTCTCTCGAAAGAGAAATACATGCAAGCTTCGTCGCAGAAGTTTGCCCATATTTATCAATCATCACACAGCCTAGTGCATGCAAGATCTCAAGGGTCTTTTAGGCTTGTAATAGGGATGAGGGTTAAGGTATTTTAAATTTGTCTTAGTGACTTTACCTTTTCAAAGCATGGTTGCAATCATCTTCACCTCTTCTCAAGTACTTCTCATTCTTTTTCATTTGACAACTCAAACTGACTTTTCACTCACTTTATTCAAAATCCCCATTATTTCATCAATTTCTCTTTTTCATTTCCAATTTTCAAAATAGCTCACCACCATATTTTTCTTTTCCCTTTCTTTTTTTATTAGGAAGGGCTCCTTCTTTTTGTAACAACTTCAAAGTTAGTCAACAAAAGATTCAAAGAGATCTCTCAAAAGTGCAACAACATCAATTTCATTCTTGCAACACCAACACTATACATCATGCCCATCATGAGTAATTATCAAGACATCAGTAATGAACATAATCGCTCCACAAAATATTATCAATGAAAACTTAAGAATTTGATGATTTCCAAAATTTATGGGGTAGTTTCAAAATTTATGGGGTAGTATCTCAGGGGCTGCTCGGGACGTGACAAAACATTGTATCAGAGCATCAGGTTTAAGAGTCATAGGATGTATGAAAAGCCACACTAAGTAGCGTCTTTTTCCATGGGTGTGAAGTGCACCACATCTAATGAGAGGGAGACTACGAAGTGATTTAGGAAAACTTCATTTTCTAGTTACTCTTATCATGCATAAGGTATGATCAAATTCTATTCTAACTCAACGTTCTATGTTTCAGTGATCATGCCTCCTCGTAGAGCTAATGCCAGGAATGTAAACGCAACTCCTCTAGTCCCAGATCAGGAAGTTTCTAATGCAGAATTTAGGAACGCCATTCAAATGTTGGCTCAGAGTATGGCCAACCAGAAGAATCAATGGGTTCCAGTTTAGGTAAATATCAATGTTGGGTTAGCTGCAGCTAGAGTGCGAGACTTTGTTAGGATGAATACACCAGAGTTCTTAGGATCACAAGTTGGAGAAGATCCCTAAAACTTCATTGATGAGGTCAAGAAGATCTTTGAAGTGATGCAGGTAACTGGGAATGATCAGGTTGAGTTAGCATTTTATCAACTGAAATATGTGGCTCATATCTGGTATACTCAGTAGAAGGAGAACAGGGGTACAGATGCAACTCCTATTGCTTGGGATTATTTTAGTGAAACCTTTCTGGACATGTTTTTCCCCATATAGTTGAGAGAAGCAAAGGCCCAGGAATTTATGAACTTAAGGCAGGGTAACATGACGGTCCAAGAGTATGGGCTCAAGCTTAACCAACTCTCCAGGTATGCTCCTCACATGGGTGCTGACTCCAGGGCTCAGATGAATATGTTTCTTTATAGGGTGTCAGACTTAATGAAAAAGAGTGCAGCAATGCTATGTTGTTGGGAGACATGAACATCTCTAGGCTCATGTCTCACGCTAAGTAGGTTGAGGGTGATAAGCTTAGGGAACAGGCTAAGGAGAGTAAGAAATCAAGAACAAGAAACTATGAGTATTCCCAACAGGGTCAAGGAGGTAATAATGGTAGAGCTCAGTCTACAACTTCAGCAACACCATCAAGTCGTCTGACCCAGCAAGGTAACTCATCTGGTACAGATGGCGCACAAAGCCAAAATAGGTTTTATGCTCTTCAGGCTCACTAAGATCAGGAAGATTCTCTTGATGTAGTCACTGGTACGTTGCGAGTCTCAATCTCTACTCCAGTCGGTGACCCAGTTATAACTTGACGGTATCTGAAATTGCCCATCACGATCTCTCGTAAAGTCATCTCGTGAATCTGGTAGAGTTAGAAATGGTAGACTTTAATATCATTCTAGGCATGGATTGATTACATTCATGTTATGCCTCATTCAATTGTAGAATTAGGATTGTTCTTTTTCAGTTTCCAGATGAACCATTCTTAGAATGGAAGGGTAGTAGATTAGCGCCTATGAGTCGATTCATTTATTACATTAAGGCTAGAAAGATGATCTCTAAGGGTTATCTCTATCATCTAGTTTGGGTCAAGGATTCTAGTTTCGAATCCCCAACTCTTGAGTCAGTTCCTTTAGTAAGTGAGTTCCCAAAAGTATTTCCAAAAGATCTTCCCGTAGTTCATCCCGAAAGGGAAATCGACTTTGGAATAGATCTCCTTCTAGATACCCAGCCTATTTCGATTCCTCCTTACAGAATGGCTTCAACTGAGCTTAAGAAATTGAAAGAGTAGTTGAAAGACCTTCTAGATAAGGGCTTCATCAGACCTAGTATTTTGCCATGGGGTGCACCAGTGTTGTTCGTAAAGAAGAAATATGGTTCTCTCAAATATGCATTGACTATAGGCAGTTGAACAAGGTCACAATCAAGAATAAGTATCCCATCCCTAAGATTGATGACTTGTGTGATCAACTTCAGGGTGCTAGTCATTTCTCAAAGATAGACCTCAGATCAGGTTATCATCAGCTTAGAGTCAAAGATTATGACATTTCAAAGATAGCCTTCAGAACTTTGTATGGTCATTATGAATTTGTAGTTATGTCATTTGGACTAATCAATGCTCTTGCAGCTTTCATGGATTTGATTAACAGAGTGTTCACGCAGTACTTGGACTTGTTCGTTATCATCTTTATTGAGGATATCCTCATTTACTCTAGGAATGAGGAAGAACATGTGAGTCATTTGAGAGTTGTTCTGCAAATTCTCAAAGATCGCCTATTATTTGGAAAATATAACAAGTGCAAGTTTTGGTTACAATCAGTTGTCTTCCTTGGGCATACTGTGTCTAATGAAGGAATTCGAGTAGACTCCCATAAGATAGAAGCAATGAAACAATGGCCCTGACCTACCTCTGCTACAGATATCAGAAGTTTCTTAGGTCTAGCGGGCTATTACAGATGGTTCGTGGAAGGATTTTCATCTATTGCCTCACCATTGACTAGGTTGACTCAGAAGATGGTCATGTTTCGATGCTCAGATGATTGTGCGAAAAGCTTCGTACAATTGAAAACTAGGTTGACTACAGCTCCTGTCTTAACTCTATCAGAGGGTTCAAATGGTTAAGTGATCTATTGTGATGCATCTAGAGTCGGCCTAGGTTGTGTGTTGATGCAGCGAGGTAAGGTTATAGCTTATGCTTCTAGACAGCTTAAGGTACATGAGAAGAATTATCCGACTCATGACCTTGAGTTCGCAACAGCGGTATTTGCACTCAAGATTTGGATGCACTACTTGTATATTGTTCATGTAGATATGTTGACAGACCATAAGAGCCTTCAGTATGTGTTCACCCAGAAAGAGTGGAATCTTCACCAGAGAAGATGGCTTGAGTTCCTCAAGGATTATGACATGAGTGTGCATTACCATCCTGGTAAGGCAAATGTAGTAGCAGATAGCCTTAGTAGACTATCTATGGGTAGTGTAGCACATGTTGAGGAAGAAAGAATGGAACTAGCAAAGGATGTTCACAGACTTGCTCGCCTAAGAGTTCGTCTTATGAGCATATCAGATGGTGCTGTAATGGTTCAAAATGGGGCAGAATCTTCTTTGGTAGTGGAAGGTAAAGAAAAGCAAGACAGTGATCCGATATTACTTGAACTCAAGGGTGCAGTCCACCAACAAAGAGTTGAGGTTTTCTCCCAAGGGGGAGATGGTGTGCTTTGCTACCAGAGTCGATTATGTGTTCCTAATATGGGAGACTTGAGACAACATATTCTTAGAGAGGCCCATAACTCCAGATATTCTATTCATCTAGTTGCCACTAAGATGTACCACAATCTGTGGGAAATCTATTGGTGGAATGGTATGAAAAGAGATATAGCAGATTTTGTGGCTAAGTGCCCCAATTGCCAGCAAGTCAAGGTAGAACATCAGAAACCAGGAGGTATGACTCAAGAGATTGTCATTCCTACTTGGAAGTGGGAAGTGATCAACATGGACTTCATCACAGGTTTACCTCGTACTCGCAGACAACATGACTCCATTTGGGTGATTATTGATAGTGTTACTAAGTCTTCTCGCTTTTTGGCGATCAAGACTACAGATTCGGTGGAGGATTACGCCAAGCTTTACATTAATGAGATTGTGAGGTTCCATGGGGTTCCTTTGTATATCATCTCATGTAGAGGTCCTCAGTTTACCTCTCATTTTTGGAAGTCATTTCAGAAGGGTCTTGGTACTCAGGTTAACCTTAGCACAGAATTTCATCGACAAATGGATGGTTAGGTAGAATGTACCATTTATACGTTAGAGGACATTTTGAGAGCTTGTGTGATCGACTTCAAGGGTAATTTGGATGATCACCTTCCTCTTATTGAGTTTGCCTACAACAATATTTACCATTCCAGCATTCAGATGGCCCCTTATGAGGTATTGTATAGGCGTAGATGTAGATCTCCAGTTGGTTGGTTTGAAGTTGGTGAAGCAGCCTTGGTAGGACCAGATTCAGTCCTTGATGCTATGGAAAAGTGCAACTCATTAGAGATAGACCTAAGACTGCCCAGAGTCGCCAGAAGTCTTATGCAGATACAAGAAGAAGGGAACTAGAGTTGCAAGTTGATGATTGGGTTTTCCTGAAAGTGTCACCTATGAAGGGGTTGATGAGATTTGGAAAGAAAGGGAAGTTCAGTCCTAGATATGTAGGACCTTACCGGATCTTGAAAAGGATTGGTAAAGTGGCTTATGAGTTAGAGTTGCTAGCAGATTTAGCAGCAGTGCATCCAGTCTTTCACATTTCACTTTTGAAAAAGTGTGTAGGTGATCCAACGTCCGTAGTGCCATTAGAGACTATGGCCGTAAAAGATAGCCTTTCTTATGAGGATGTACCAGTTGAGATTCTTGATCGTCAAGTTAGAAGATTGAGAAACAAGGAAGTCGCTTTAGTCAAGGTTTGGTAGAGGAGTCAGTCCATAGAGCGAGCTATTTGGGAAGCAAAAGCAGCCATGAAAGCCAAGCCAAGTATCCTTACCTCTTTCCTTTTGAATCCATTCCAGCTAGAGGTAATAGTTCCTCTTTAATTTTTCAATCATTCATACGTGAAATCAGTCTTAGTATCATGTTCCTTCAGTCTGTCCTTGCATTTTTAGCGCATTTGCATGTTTTTGGAACTCAATTCAGTTAGAAATCAGCCTTTAGTTTTTAGTGATAGAGTTACAGCTCATTCCCTCCATTTCATCTAGTTTAGTCTTTATCCGAGGACGAATGATCCCAAGGAGGAGATATTGTAACACCTCAAAAACCAAACCCAAAAAAAAATTGCAGAAATATACCTAAAGCAGTGAACCACGGTAGGGTTCATGGACCATGAAAGGGTCAACGATCCATAGACTTACCCGTGGTCTTGACCTAGAAGTCACCAGGCCCAATCATTAGACCATAGGCACCTTCACGGTCCGTGGTCTTAATGACGTGCTGTAGTGGCGCCCGTAGAATCGAGGCAGTGAACCTCCCTAGCCAGCCTCTTAGACCCCACACCTAAGTGAGGACCAAGAGGACCTTCACGGTCCGTGGTCCTTCGACCCTCGGGGCATCGGAGAGCCTTACCAAGAATGCCAGCCGGCCTCAAAACCACAGCCCAAGTGGAGACCACAGACGCTTTCACAGTCTGTGGTCCTTCACACGGCCTAGGGTAGGGCTCATGGACTCAGACCCTCAGCTAGTAGTCACAAAGTCCAGACCACGACCGACTTCACAGTCCGTGGTCCCATTCACGATCCGTGAAGGTAGCCATGGTCAGCCCGTTTGCAGTTTAAGTCAGGGTTATTTCGGTCTTTTCCTTATTCGTTGGACCCCTAAACTACGTCGTTATAACCCTAAACTACGTGGTTTTGGTTAGTTTTAGACTAGAATCATAACTAGAACTTACCTAAGTCAATTCTTTAATCAAAACTTAGAAACTTAGAGAGTAAGAGGAGAAATGAAGTCAAGAACCCTAGTTCAAGAACGCAGCAAGGTTCCATCAGTTCCAACCCCAAAATCTTAAAATTTCTCCATGGAATTCGTCACCAGGTATGTGGGATATCACTAGTAGGTTCCTTTCACCCATTAAGTCCCTAGTTTTCAGTCAGTTTGTTGATTCTTTTATTATGACTAGACCTAGGGTTTCTTGAATGTTAAAATTATTGGGTTCTTAGCTGTTAGAATGATCCAAATCAGATTAGTACGTTAATATTCAGTTTATTGCATGAATTCTAGAACCCTAGCTATGTATTTATTTAGTTCTTGAATTACACATGCTAGGTCAACTATTTCAGTTATTCAATTATACATGCCTCAGTTATTAATGCATCTATATCAGTTTAATTGTTGCATCCTCAGTGTGCATGTTCAGTTTGAGCTATCCAGTAATTTACAAAAATTCAGTCATAATATGTTAATTACTTAATCCATTGGGAGTAGCATAATACCTTGTTGGACTAGGGTTCAACGTACCCAAATAGTCCCAGAACTACTAGCCACGTAGATTGTAAGTCCCTTCTGTGGGCATCATTTTAGTGATCACGCCAGTATGCCTCTATACCTCTGGCAGGGTATATTGGGTCCTCTCGATGGGGCGTTTACATCAGATTCCACATTTAGCTCATATGGTTTTATTATCGATTATTAGTAGTTCCCACAGTTCAGTAAGACTCCATTGCATTGACCACGTTTCAGTATTCAGTCTCAGCATATTATAACTTGGTCATTACATTTAAATTAGTCATGTTCAGTATTTCAGCATCTATATCATGTTCATATTATTTCATTGCTTTTTTGTTTTGTTCTGTTATATGTTATTTCAGCTTTACTCTATCCTTCATGCTCAGTACCTTTCAAGTACTAACACATACTCTGCGCACCTCTTCTCGTGATTTAGGTTTAGGTTCTCAGCATCCAGATAACGCTTAGATCACTTCGCAATTGTTAGTTCAGCAGCATCAATGGTGAGTCCTCATTTTTCGAGGACCAATGACATGTTTATCTTTTCAGTGCTTTTAGTCCTTTAGTTTCAGTTTTGTTAGATCTAGTTGAGGCAGGTCCAACATTTCTAGTCAGTTTAGAGGCTTATTTCAGACATAGATAGATTCAGCTTAGTATTGAATTAATATCTTCCTTGTATTAAACTCATCAGTTTTCGTATATCTCAATTATAGTATATGGGTATTCCCCATCTTTTCATTTTGTTTATGAATATAGTTTCCGCACAGTTTCTATTATTCAGTTTATATTTAGTATGCTCATGATCATGCCAGTAGGGTTAGCTTGAGATCACTTGTGGTCTTAGGTCCCGTGTCCGTGTCTCGGCGGTAGCTCAGGGCGTGACAAGACATCTAAATATTGACATATTTTAAGTTTAGGAACCCCATTTTGTTGTGGTGTTTATGAACAAGAGCTTTGTGAGACAATTCCATTCTCCAGAATGTTTTTTTTTTGTAATTCATAAGACTTGTATTCTCCACCACAATCAGATTTTAATAATTTGACGCCCGTATAAAATTGAGTCTCAATGTAAGCCAAAAATGTCTTGAACATGGAAAATACCTCATATTTGGATTGAAGAAAATATACACATGTAAACCGACCATAATAATCTATGAATGTCACAAAGTACTTGAAATGACCATCAGAAACAATTGGTGAAATTCTCCAAACATCACTCTGAATAACATTAATACACTTTGTAGGATGACTACCAAAATTAGGAAAAGGAAGAGTTTTACTTTTTTCCTAATTTAAAAGGAGAACAATCAATGGAAGCATTCAAAATTGAGTTTTATTCCCTAATAAACAAGAATAAGATAACTGAGACAACACAATAGAATTTGGATGTCCTGGACGCTTATGCCAAACCTTAGTCTAATTAGTTGTAGAAGTGCAAGCAAAGGATAGAACATGTGGAATGAAACAGTGTGCAGGAAACAATCTTCCAATCTTAGGACCCTTTTGAAATTATCATCCCCGACACCTGATACTGCACAAGACAACAATTACAAGAAAAAAATCACATCACAATTGTTATCCACCAATTGTCCAACTGAAATATGACTAGTTGAGAACTTTGGTCACATAAAATATTTTTTGAATGTTGGAGTAATATCCCTAACCATGGTAACTGGTAAATTACTACCATTCGCAATCTATATTTCTGATGGACCTTGACACTCACAAAATTTTTTGGTATGCTTTTTTAGTTGGTCATTTGATTGGAATCACCCAATCAACAATCAAAAATTTAGATTTAACATTATTACCTTGTAATCCCAATGTTTAAAAGGCTGACACAATCATTTATACAATTTCAAGAGTAAGAGCTCTTCATGAAGATGAGTTGAACCATTTGTCCTAGCTTGAAATGCAATTACCCTATGGTTTTGAGGGCATGTGGGACATACTTTATTAATGTGTCCGTGTTTACAATAATTACAGATCTTCTTACAACAATTGCTAGAAATATGACTATATTCCTTGCAACTGTAGCATTGAGTTCTATTCATATCCCTTCCCTTTCCTTTACCTTGAGAAACAAATGCAACAGTGACATCATTTTTTTTCTTTTAAGCATTTTGTAGGACAAGATGGTGCTCTTAATGAAGTAGTTCCGTAAAACAAACATTCAAGGCGGGAGATGGATATGTTTATCAAGTTAGAGCGAACACTCTCAAACTCGGATTGTAATTTCATCAAAAAATTATCTTACTTGCTTTGCTCATGAACTACGTCAATTACAAACAATGATTAGAAGGTAATTTTGCATATAGAATATCTATAAATTAATTCCATAAGTATTGAAATCCAGAATAACAATTTGTAAGAGAGAGACCTCGTTAAGAGTAGTTAGCAATTTCAAACTCTAACTGAAAGCATCTTGTTTTATTATCTTGGTTGTAAACCTTTTGTATATAATCCCACATAGCCTTAGTTATCAAGTAAGGTCGTAGATGAAGAACAATAAGAGGGCCAATTGACCCTAAAATCCATGTCAGTACCCGATCACCTTTAATCCTCCATTCACATAACTTGGTAAGATCAGTAGGAGCAGGATCACTACCATCTATATGACCCCATATATCTTTTTTGGTGACAAAAAACTAAAATTAAAATTCCCAAGAAGAATGATTCTTTCCAGTATAAAGAACACTGAAGTATTCGAAGTGATGTGAATTCTTGCTTTTAAATAGATACAAAAATTAGAAATACAATGACTCAAGAAAAAACTAGAATGACCAAGACCAAGAGTCCTAGGCATTAAGGACTAATTGTCAATGAATAGTCAACAAAAAAAAGATTTTCAAAACGAAAACACTATGAAACAAGACAACAAAGAGAAGGCTCTAATACTATGTAAAGATTTTGATGAATGCTTCTCAAAGTGAGAGTCTTTCCTTTATATAGAAAGTATACACATTACCCATCCATAAAGATTTGTTATTCCTATCCCTAAAGATAAGCTATTCAATCCTTCTAAATCTTCCATTCAAATCCCCTTAAATCTGCTATGTTATCCCTCCATATCCGCTATTCTATAACAATATTATTCTCTATGATAACTTTAACAAATTTGTATAATTACACTTATTTACAATACTGTACATGAATATATAAAATTATTCTCAATAAATTCATCATGCTAACAAAAATATGGGTTTCACAATTAAGAGACGATCTATGGGGTGTGGGGATTGATATTGATGTCAAGTAGGGGTTCACGTGCTTGCTTTATAACACTAGGCAACAACTAGGTAATCTTCAATGACACTAATCTTTGTTCAATCTCAAAACATAGTATCATAGAATCTTTTTTTGGTATTATCTATTTAAATCATAAAACAACTCATTTCCTTATTAAAATCTCTCCTTGAAGCAGATTTGGCAAATAGAATTGAACTATAATCTCTCTTTAAATTAAACTACATAAATCAACCCTAAATTGCAAGCATTGATATATCTACCCACTTTAACTAGTCTCTTTCAAGTACCAAGTGAACATCTGAGCTAAGATTAAGTTGGCCATCTTAACCCATAAGTTAAACCCCATGCTAAATAACTCAAATCCATGAATGAACAATAATAAAGAAGAGCAAGGCACAAGACCCACTAAATCAAATCAACACCAAAACACATAATCACACCCCTAGATTTGGTGTTTTAGCCAAACATCATAAAAAGGAAATAAATTATTCCCATGATGTTCTCAGCCATTAATGTGTTGATAATTAGCAAGAATCTTCAACACCCACTTAAATTTCAACCTTCAAATATCTTTTACAAGAGTATTTTAAAACCAAAAAACTAAGAGAGGTACTAAAAAGTCTACTGCTCAATATCAAAAAGTTAGATTAGGAAAAAGATACATTTTATCACTCATTAGAACTATTTATACATTTCCTAAAAATTAACCCAAATTCCCCTCGCATCCTATTTGATGACATTAGTTAGGCTCGTCTAGCATGATCGGTGGATCGCCATTCCTTCTTGAACTCGCCATTTCACAACATCAGCCTTTAGATGTTTGAGCCCAAATCAGTGAACTTGATTAAGTTCACCTTTCACGATCGGTGCTTGTTGATTTCCACCCTGTTAGCCTAGTATGACCTTTATCTTTGCTCACTACTATGTCACTTTCGTCGAAGGAATTTGGGATCACCTTTTTCCATTTGGTGCATCAACTATGCATACTTTCTTTGCCGACATACTTTGGTATTGTCTCATCAAACACTATCAACATTGGTAAGTTTTGAGCAATTAGGTGATCCATTTTTTTGTTAGGTGACTACCAGTTGGGAGTTTGTACTCCATTCGATGTTATTGGCGTCTTATTCAAGTATTAATCCTTTCCTTGACCCTTATAATTGATAGCTTCAAAATATCAAAATATTATCAGATTACGACATAAATAGGCATTGAAGACACTAAGTGTTTAACTAAAAATCCCTAAATGAGTGAAAATCTACTATCATGATAGAGTTGACATGTGCCTAGGTCACTGTTGCTAGGTGGGTGGCATACACCCCTAGAAGTGGACTGATTGACTGGGTTACCTTGATATATAAAGATCCTATACAAGAGTTTTACCAAAAAATGATGAACCTACAAACAAAAATACAAGGGGTCCTCTGATAGAGTGTATAAAAATAATAATGAATAGAGTGTATTTGTAATGTTTGTATAAGTTATGCTAATAATATTTTCTACGAGGCATTTGTTTTTAGTATTAAAAATAAAATGCATTCTAGAATAACACTTCCTATTTTTTTTTCTTTAACAACCTCAACCTACAACTTAATTGCCAGCTTATACTCCTCCATATATTTATCTAGACGTGTTTGTGAGTTAGGGTGTATAGTCTTATACATTAGTATTCACTTTTTTTTTGCTCGTCCAATGTTCATATTTTTTTGTGGATATATTCTAATGTGTCAAACCAATTAGAATTGCCCTAAGTATAATCATGTTGGCAATCATCTAATTTCACTTTTGAAAAATTTTCCATTATTTTTTTATACTTGTGGAACCATAGGAAAATGGATTTATAGTTAGTGAAAAGACCATAAAACCAACATTCCCTCTGGCTCGAGTTGCAAGTTTATATTTATTAAGTCTGAGAAAGCATGCATTATTAGTTTATCAAAAGAATACCTTGTTCCATAATTTATATAAACTTGTGACTTGAACCAGAGCAGATGTTTGTGTAATGGTCTTTTCACCAAGTGGAAAACCGTTTTCCTATTGTTTCACAAGTATAAAGAAATAATTGATAAATTTTTTCAAAATTAAACTAGAGTAACACCAATGTAATTAGGCTGAAGTAAAATCAAATGGCTTAGAGGCATTTGAAGATCTCCATAAAAAAATTACAAAAAACTAAACAAGAAAGAATAAAATAGAATACTAATGTTTAACATTATGCATCATTGCTCAGAAATACCTCCAGGTAAACACTTGGAGGAATAAAAATTGACAATGAAGTTGCCGATGGAGAAACTTAATAAAGAAAAACAAAGTGTTATATAACCGAGCATCTCAAGTTCATAATCAGTGGCGTAGCCACATGATGATCAGAGTGTCCA
Organism: Solanum pinnatisectum; assembly: GCA_035578085.1. Lineage (NCBI taxonomy): Eukaryota > Viridiplantae > Streptophyta > Magnoliopsida > Solanales > Solanaceae > Solanum > Solanum pinnatisectum. The sequence goes on from JAWPEI010000107.1 coordinate 197,487, forward strand.
ATTGGACACCCTGCATCGGAAAAAAATACCGTATATACAAGTAAAATGATATATGAAATGATTAAATAACATATTTTGGACAGCCTTAATATAACAAAGTTGTTATAGCCAAACGGTTTCACCTCCTGTGCTATTTCTGGAGCTTTTGTTGTGCTATTTCTGGACACCCTTTGTGAAATTTCTGGCTCCGCCACTGTTCATAATTATCATGGGTTACATAAAAATATGACAAACAATGGTTCACAACACAAACTGACCTACTCTAACCATTATTTATTATTATTATTATTATTATTATTATTATTGTTTTAATCAAGCAATGAGTTTCATTGATAATATAAATGCAACTTTCTATACACAAGAGTTATACCAAAAAAGGCGGAACCTACAAAAATAATATAATGAATGGTTTGATAGGGTGTATAAGAATAATGATGAATATAGTGTATTAGTAATGACTGCATAAGTTATGCTAATATTACTTCCTATGCAATGTTTTGTTTTGTCCATTAAAAATAAAATGCATTCAATAATTTCAATAAAAACATCTGTTTTCAATAATACCCTCCACACTCCTTAAGCTCAATAAAATGGGAAATGTCTGAGCGGGATTTGAGTAGTAGTTATGTCATTAATCATTCTTACGCATGTGTTGAAACCCTTTGTATAAATAAAATGATAATCAGCCAGTCACCTCTTGAAGCATTTAAATACAATGACTCCTAACTATGAGATTATATTCTAAATGATGCAAAAGCCTCATGCCTGAGTATCCCAGGTTCTCTGTGTTCTCCACATAACTACATAGGCAATATTTTATTAATAAACAATGGAATATATAATGTCAACAGTAAGTGCTTTAAAATTAGTTTAACTTAGAAAACAGAAGGAGTCTGGCATGCTGAACGAGCACAAAGAATATAGCCAAAAATTTAAGCAACTTACTTCACAATTGCAAACATCCTAAACAATGATCATACAGTTGACATAGAACAACTTCAAAACTTCTTTTTGTTTTTTTGATGGTTCCCTATCACTGTCATCATCATCCTTGTGAAAATTATACCGAGAATTGCACGTATCCTACAAGGTCATATCTAGCAATTTTCTAATGTTGATAACAAATTTACATTGAGGAATCATCATCATATGCACAACTTCAAAATTAGTGGAATATACAAAATGTACAAATATCAGCTTTCACAGTTATAAGAGCTGGATCAACATTCAAATTGGAGATCCCATCATAGTCTCTTCACAAAATTGGAATCGCTCCCCAGAATTTCCATCACTTTGACAAGTATAATCACAAATATCTGCGGAGCCAAACCCATCAAATTTTAAATATTAAAACTTATTTTGTTAAACAATCATTTTTCGGGCAAACATGAACATATAATAGAAATTTACTCGTAGGTGGCTTTCTTGTGCATTATACATAGATTTTGATTAACAATGGTAACTTTCCTAATAATGAGTAATATTAATATTTACTAAGGGGCCATTTTGTATACTGTGTAAGAATAATGCTAAATAAAGTGTATTCATAATGCTTGCATAAACTATATATAGATTATTTCTTATATAATGTATTAGAAGTTCTTGCATAAAAATATTTATTTACAAGATATTCTTCATAATTATTGTGACGACACGAGTCTACACCCTAGATGTGGCTAGCACTCGAGAACCATTGCAGTTCCTAAGTGAACTCTCATCCTAGCTGACTACAAGCGGAAGACTAATTCAAGCATACATACACTTGAAACTAAATTAAATTCATTGAACTCGAATATTCAACTTTAAAAAGTCTGAACAATACTAAACATATATATACTCAGAGTTTGTGAAACAACTCAAAAGAAAGTAAATACAAACAACTCCTCAACTCTGTCTATCTATGAAGCCTCTACTATTAAAGAAGGATATTGGGACAAGATTCATAACATCTCAAAACTACATACTGTAAGGTAAAGGTGAAGTCCTCCAGAATGTAAGAAGGCTTACCAAAGCTGCGTGGAATATAACATGACCTGAATGAAATGCATGTTGATGATCCTAAATACATGTATCTGCATGATGAAATGATGCAGGCCAAATAGCGTCAGTACATGGAATGTACGAGCATGTAAGGGGAAATCTGCAACATAAGTATAAGCTCAAACTGATTATAAGGAAGACATATTCACTTCGTGTCAACTCAACATGACTCAAGAATACTTAACTAACATCAAGAATACACAAATCAACTCAAAATACTCAACTCAACTTAGGATATTAAACTCAACTCATAATGAAAGCAATAATAAAAGATGCTATATACATGAAAATTTTAAAATAGTAGATAATATCTCAAATGTATATGCAAATACAATAATAAACTCTTTATTCTTATTTGAGAGATTCTCTAATCGACAACTATCAGTATGAGCTATGTGATGATACAACGTCTCGTCCACACTTCCAAAACTGTCCTATACCTTGCCAGAGTATAGGACATCCTCAACTAAGTGGATCCACTAAGCTATGCTTAAAAATCAATAAGTAATCATCTAAAAAGTATGATCCTTTCTACCCACGTTTTCATACATGGTTTATGAGAACTTTGAGTTGTCTGAACTCATCCCCATTTCGATGCTCAATACTACTCCAAATAATAGGATGCATGCTCATGTGTTTAAAAACATTTCCTCATCCTCAAACTTTAAGATTATTACTCAAAAGGTTCTCTTAAAAGAGATAGTGCTTAAAACTTCTCATGAACTCATTTGGAAATCGAAGTTTCCTCTCATTTTAAATTTACAAATATTTACTCTTTGGAATACTTAGTCCCCTTATACACATTTTAAAAAATGAAACTCGCATCTCCTCATCCTCATAGTCATTTACTCAAGTCTTTAAACAAATTATAAATAATTGTAAAAGACTTCTTAAAATAGGGTTCATGCCGAATTATGGATGTGAATGTCTCATTCAAGAGTTTCAATAACCATATATTGAACTCAATACTCAGAACTCAAGAACTCAAGGACTCAATGATACTACTCATCTAAAAAATGCTCGACTTATAGGGTTCATGTGGAATTATGGGCATGAACGACTGAACTCAAAAACCTTAATGTATAACATACGGTAGTCCTATAATTAGGAATATAATCTCAAATAGGTTAGGGAATCAACACTCAAGAATAAGAATTCGAATATACTACTCCTCTCAAAGATACTCAATTGATGGAATTCATCCAAAATTCTGGGCATCAACGACTCATGGATCTCAATAATAATGTAGAATCACAAATACACTCTTCTAATTCTCATGCTCACTTACTCCAGTCTTGAAAGAAATTATAAGTAATTATAGAATAATCCTCGAAAAGACTCAAAGGGAGTTTCTCCCACTTTACTCTTAACTCTACCTCGAATTTGAAGTATGAATTCAAGGATTATGATTAGGATATAGGATCTCTCAATGATTAAATGAAGGTTAGATAGTTCATAATAAGATGCGAGTGAAGACACAAACTGGGGGTCACTGGCTCGACGCAGATGATAAATTAAATTTTTTGTCGCAAAATAATTTTTGAGGCATAGGACTTCGTATCCTGTCCACAACGTGGAGATGGGGTGACTATCTAAAAGCTGAAAAATCTTAAGCGTCTCCGTGACATCGACCTGGGCGTGATTATTTTCTCGGTCTTTTCTTCCTCTCCCAACTCGATTCAATTCATACCCTATGCAATTCTATGGTCCCAATTCACAAATTTTCATAAACCCAAATCGTTTTCAATGAAACCCTTACAAAACCCATTAAGAATAACACTCATTCACAAAACCCTCAACTCAAGAACTCAACAAGACTCCATTAATAAAGAGTGAAGCCCAACCTCAAGAATTCATTAAAAATCTCAATCAATCAACTATAAAAATAATTCATGGATGAAATTTTACATGATTGGTGTGAGGGCGAACAAACCCAACACTATGAAAGCTTACATACCTGGAAGAACAATTTTCTTTAAGAAATTTGAAGGAAAATATTGGAAGATGAGCCCTATCCTTAGCATTTCTTGAATTTCTTGAGCGTAGAATTTTAGGAGTGAATGAGAGTATTTGATTTATGAGAACTAATTTTTCTACATGTTTAGGGTAATTTAGATAACCTCCTAAGGAGTTTTAGGACTAAAATACCCTTAAAGAAATAAATAAAATGAGCTAGGAGTCAGAATAATTTTCCAGCAGGCTGTGAGGTATGCATTGGCTCCATAACATGGAGCCATCATGGAGTTGCTGCTAGGTTTGAGCGTCGTTAGTAAATCAGTCATAACTTTTTGCTCAGAGCTTGGATTTTAGAAAAATTGTGGTGTTGGAAAGAGGAATCAAAGACCTTTAATTTGATAGTTCATGGGCCACCTAAATCTTTATGTGATAAAAGATATGGTCATTTGAAGTTGACCCAAAACATAAGAAAATAATGGGTGACTTGAACAAACTTCTCTTCGGTTCTTTTTGAAACTCGAGGTGCTACATCTAGTGACCTTAACACCTAAGAAAGTTTAAAATTACTCGGAAAAATTCCATTCACAATGAAGAAGGGTTCGAGTTTTAGGTAAAAAGTTTTCAGAGTGTTACATTTAAGATTGAAAAGATGTAAAACATATTTTTTGGAGCAATGAGGTCTTTATAGGGGTGGAACATCAAACCCCAACCAATCCAACCCTCCCAACCCATTTAAGTTTGGGAGGGTTAGTGACCCACCCTTTCATTAGCTTAACCTATTTCAACCCATTAAAAATTGGGTAGATATGTTACCCAAATGAGCTCATTAAAAATCTTGTCAAAATTTTCTTAATTTTTTTGTCAATTGGATATGCTGTAATATAGGCATAAAATAGAAAAATATAAATTGATTAGGTATTGAAATAGTTTAGAAGAACAAAAAAAATTAAGCTTAGTTAAAATTGGGTTGGATCCATAATATAACACATTACATAACCTATTTTGACCCCAGAAAATTTGGGTTGGGTTGGGTCTATAACTGATTGTTGTTCTATCCCATTATTACTCATCCAACTTTGACCAACCTGCCTAATTACCACCCCTAGGTCTTTAAGCATGTATTAAAATTCTGTGCATTACAAATACCTAGAAATCCATGGTATTAGTAAGAAACATCTTAGTACACAATTGAGTGTGCAACTAATGTTATCATTTGTTCTACATAGCATGTAAAAATATACCAAACAAGGTATTACTAATAAAAAAAAGTTAATGCATTCATTATTTTTGTTATACACACTACAAAACTCGTAAGTGCAATTTTTATTTGGGAGTTAACTCTTGAGTGTGAATGACGAATTTTTGTGAATGAAACAATGCAGAACTCATGCTTTAAGATTTAAGTTTGAGCTCTAACCTTCCTTCCTTTTAATTTCTTCGTGCTTAAATTTTCCTTTTGAAGAATTTGTCTTTGTACTATCTAACCATTTACCTGTTGATCGTAGACAATTTATGTCCTTCTACTTGGAGTTTCTGTTAGTGAATTTCCATCCCATTTATGAATAGAACAATTGTTCTTGTATGAAATGGGGCATCCAACATTACTATCCAATTTTGGAACTAAGCCTTACATTAATTTAAAATTACTGGGAAAAGAATTGTCAATATTACATAAAGGAAATCTTAAAGATAACTACTTAAAGTAATATAAGTGATGTAAAAAGGGAAGTGATCAGTTCAACAACATACATAATGAAATCTCACTTAGTAAGGTCCAGTTTAACAACTTTAATAAAGCTACTCAACACTAAAAAGTAACATTAAATACAATTACTTTAAGAAGGAATCATAAGGACTAGGACGTGAATGAGCTCCTCCATCTCTTTGTTTAACTAGAGGGCATAACATGGTTGTTACCCCAAACAGGACGAAGGGTGATTACTCTGTGAAAGAATGCTACATGTCAGGATGTTCTATGATTGATATTCTTGAAGACTGTACCAAGGGAGGAGGAGGGGGGGATTTAATATCATATCATAATGATTTATTGAGGTATTGTGTACATATTTTTTCTTGACTCACATTTGGAGAAACTGTACAGATAACAAAAAATTAACATTATATATGCAAATAATTGTATAACATAGTTGTTTTCATTTGTCTGTAGATTCAATTCATATATATTACTTTGTGATTGTAATACCCCATATTTTAGTTAGTTGAACTAGTGAGTTCTAGAGTTCTTGGAAAGAGTTTTGGTGTGTCGTATGAGGGTTAAAACCAAAATAATTGGCTCCCATACTTACAATATCATGTGTAGGGGTTAAACATCCGGGTACGACTCCCCAAGGACGACCCAAGGGGTCCTTGAGGAAGACCCCAAAACAGTCCCTCAAAACTGTAAAAAAGTGTGACCTACAATTGCAAACCACGCCCCTTAGATCAACCTACGCCCCATAGGTCAAGGGCGTAGGTCAGGCGTACAACGCCCTGCAACATTTGAGCCCTAGGTCCAATTGACGGACCCAAACCATGGCCCTTAGACTCACCCACGATCCGTGGACGGGGATCCGTAGATGCTGCCAGTTTTAGCAAGTTTAGTTTTATGTTAGGCTTTGAGGGTTAGTTTAGTAATTACTTTAGGGTTTAGGGTGGACATTTAGTTAATAAATTACCCTCCTATAAATAGTTAATAGACTCTAAACTAATCACTTTAATTGATTTATCTTAGAACCTCCATACTACTCTCAAGAAATTCTCTTTCTAGAAGAAAAGAAAAAGAAGAGGGGCAACATCTAGGTTGATTCTCCATTGATTCAAGTTTTTTTTGGGGCTTTGATTGAACGTATGTGAAGCTTATTCATCTATGGGTTCTTCCACCCATAGAGCCCCCATAGTAATCCCCTAATTGTGGATAAAAAACCCCATTGTAGCTAAGGTTGTTCTTACATTGTGGATAGGGTTTGGGTGTGATTCCAATCTAGTGGATATTACCCAATTATGATTGATTTATCTTTGATTAATGATAATATGATGAATTCATGTGATTTCTATGATGAACCCTAATCTAAATTGAAGAATGTGATCTTTGTGGGTTTATGCCATTAGAGGGAAAGTTGAAAGTTCATATGTGATCTTCCAAATTCAATATTATGGGTTGTAGTTGATCAAAGTTAGGATCATATAATCATAACTTGAACTAGACTCTATTGTATATGATTGATCTTGACTTGTAAAGTTAAAATTGAACCTTTATGATGAATTAAAACTAGAATCATCTAATAATGAATTATGTGATCAAATTACCTAGAAATCTAGGCATAAAGAAGAGATTAAGAAAGAAATCTTGAGAGTAGGGTTTGCGATCATGATAGCTAAGGGTTTAGGGTGACGCTAATGTGATTACCTAGTGTTGCTAAGGGTTTGAGAGTAAAATCTAAAAGAGAATAGAAGTCTAATAGGTTGAATTGTGGTGAAAGGATTATACTCACCTAACCAACCTTATGAATGCTTGATAGATGAAAGTGATAGAATCACTTGAGCATGGATGTGTTGTCAAGGATATCCTTACATGAAAGATGAGTGTTAAGAAAGTTTTAACAAGTAAACCTTGGGGCGTATGCTTGACTCCAAATGGATATTGACAATGAGATGGAGTGTCACACAAGATAGGGTCCGGACTCCAAGAAGAAAGGAGAGCCACACCTAGTTGATGTGAGGACTATCCAAGTTAAAGGGGGAACTCTTACGTAGTAGAGTGTGGGTTTTCCCAAAGTTAGGTCTCATGAGATGGGATCCTTCACATAGTTGAGTTAAGGTTCCAAGTAGCAATGTCCATATCCAATGAACTAGGACATACTTGAGAAGCATCTCATATTGTTCAAACAATATTGAACTAAGACATGCTTGAGAAACATCTCATAGTGTTCAAAGAATAATGAACTAAGACTTACATAATGACGTAACTCATAGTGTTCAAGAGTGTAAATGGACTTAGACATGCTTAAGATAGTATCTCATAGGGTCTATATGAAAAGAGAACGCAGACATACTTAAGAGAGTATCCCATAGTGTTCAACGTATAAATAGAGTTAGACATGCTTAAGTAAGTATCTCATAGTATCGTTGCTAGTAATGAACTTAGACATACTTAAGATAGGATCTCATAGGATTCAAGTTATTAATGAAGTAAGATGTGCTTGAGAGAGTACCTCATAATGTTCTAAAGTTAAAAAGAGGAACTAGGTTCCAAACAATGAAGTGTTAGTACGAGGACCTAAAGGTAGTACTTAGCATGTATAGTATTATGGGGTGCTATGCATGCATTGCACAAGTATGACTTAGGGTCATTAAAGAGAAGTATTGAGATAAGATTGTGTCTAGAGTTGCCTTTCCTAGTTTTAGTTGACTAAAGGTGAGAGATTTCCTTATTTATGAGGGTTAAGCTAATAATGAGTCCAAAGTAGGGAAAATATGACTAGGATGCCAAGGCTATGCTTAGTGTGATGATTATATAAGTTATAGGAGGAAATCTTACGTAGTAGAGTGTTAGTTTTCCCAAAGATAGGTTTCATGAGATGGGTTCCTTCACATAGTTGAGTTAAGGTTCCTAGTACAAATCTCCATATCTAATGAACTAAGACATACTTGAGAAGCATCTCATAGTGTTGATGCCTGATGAACTAAGACATGCTTGAGAAACATCTCAACCACTATTCAAAGCATAATGATCTAAGACTTACATAATGAAGTAACTCATAGTGTAAAAGGACAGATAGAGACTTAGGCAGTGCTTGTATCTATATCTAATAAGTCTTATGGAAGAAGAGACATATCATATTTATCTAGTATCTCATAGTTCTCCAATGTATAAATGGAGTTAGACAAGCTTAAGTAAATTATCTCATAGTATAGTAACTATTACATAACTTAGACATAGTTTTTAGGTTATTCTCATGGGGTCACTAAGATGTGCTTGACTAAGATGTGCTCTAGAGAAAGTTAAAGAGTGTTCTAAAGTTAAAGGAAGACTAGGTTCCAAACAAGGACCTTAACATGAGCCTAAGCGATCTTAGCATGTATTTTATTATGGGGCCAAAGAAATCGTTGCACAAGTTTGACTTAAGGCCGTTAAAGAAGTATTTAGAGTTGACTTTCTAGAGTTGACTTTCCTGAATGATAGTTAACTAAGAGTGAATTTCCTAATGATGAGTTAGCTAATAATGAGTCAAAGTAGGGAGAATATGACTAGGATGGCTGAGCTTAGTGTGTTACTATTCATGCATTGCACAAGTTTGTCTTGGGGTTACTTAGAAGTATGATACTCTTATGGCGTAGAGAAGCTTAAGAGTTGACCATGTACATAGATTGTAATTAAGATGACATTAAAACCTAAGTCTTGAATGTGAAGGTGGACTATGCCCAAGATAGACCAACAGATGTACTTCACTTGGATGGTAGTACAGGATACTATCCTTGCATTGCATAAGTATAGTTGGAGGTGGCTTGTGAAGTAGTCCTCTTGTAATATTAAGGACTTAAGGTTGAAGTATGTACCCATGAAAGTCTAAGTAAAGACTATGCCAAGAACATGATGTATCTCCAATGCTCATTAGATATATCTTATGTTGACTTGTGTTTATATGATGCTTATGTTGATGATTGTCGTGTGGCTACATTGCTTGTGTTATGATCATGTTATTATCTCTTATGCTTATGTCGTAGGTTGACTAACCATTTGAGATGCTCTTATGATGTTATGTTAGCTTTCATACTCGGTACATTTTGTACTAACGCATATTGCCTACATTCCAACCAAATGTTGGGTTGGAGGCTTGAGTTGCTTTGGAGGCTAGGTTTCAAGGATTTAGAAGAGTTTGATGATCTTAGTGAGTCCTCATAGCTTCGAGGACAACATCCACTTTACCTTTATGTAATTTCTTTATGTTTAGACTTTGCATGGGCTTCGTCCCAAGAGTTTAATTCAAGTATTATGTTAGATGGTTTGAGACAAAGGTTTAGTAAAGACTTCCACTTCTTTTGTTATGAAAATAACTTCAATTGTAAAAGTTTTAATTTGCCCCATATTTTCAATTCTATAATCTATGTTATGATGCAAAGGGTTTGTATTAGACCCCTTTGGGGTCGAGTAAACCGTGTTACGTCTACGGGGTACCCCTTGGTCGGGACAAACTTGGTTTCAGAGCAAAAGGTTTTGGGATAAATTTTAGGATGTCTCAAACCACATTTAAGTAGAGTCTTATTCATGGGTATGTGTCGGGAAACATTTTATGAATAGGAGGCTATTGGATGCTTACGAAAAGTCTCACTTCTTCATTCTCCAAGTCATGCCATAGATCTATAAGATCTCTCTCTTATCCCTTATCCGATGGTCATTAGGATGTGACTATGAAGAGGGTTTATGCTACAAGGAGTGAGGGAGAAAGGTTGGTTGGGATGTCAATTATGTCTATATAACTTGGTATGATTTGGGATGATAGACTTTGAAGTTGCTTTTAGTATGCATGATGTTTAGAAAAGTTTGTGTATGCTTATGCCCAAGTGGGGGATAGTGCGCCTGTCTAGCAAGGGTATTGTGTGGTTATGTTTAGTTGTTGGTAGAACCTGACTTAGCTATGATGAGTTTTGAGGTATGTTGATAGATTGGTTGAATAGGGTGTTTGAGTAATGCCTAAATTGGTTGAGTGAATAGACTCCTCTAACAAGGGTAGAAGTGTAATTCACAAGTGAAGGATAATGTAACACCCCATATTTTAATTAGTTGAACTAGTGAGTTCTAAAGTCCTTAAAAAGAGTTTTGGTGTGTCGTATGAGGGTTAAAATCAAAATAAATGGCTCCCGTACTTAGACTATCATATTTAGGGGTTAAACATCCGAGTACGACTCCCCAAGGACCATGCAAGGGGTCCTTGAGGAGGACCACAAAACAGTCCCCCAAAACTGTCAAAAAGTGTGACCTACGGTTGCAAACCATGCCCCTTAGATCAACTTATGCTCCATAGGTCATGGGTGTAGGTCAGGCCTGCAACAACCTACAACATTTGAGCCCCAGGTCCATTTGATGGACCCAAACCATGGACTTTAGATCCATCAACAGTCCGTGGATGGGGATCTATAGATACTGCCAATTTTGGCAAGTTTAGTTTTAAGTTAGGCTTTGAGGGTTGGTTTAGTAAATAGTTTAGGGTTTAGGGTGGAAGTTTTTATAATTCATTACCCTCCTATAAATATTTAATAGACCCTAAACTTATCACTTTAACTCATTCATCTTAGAACCTCCAAACTACTCTCAAGAAATTCTCTCTAGAAGCAAAGAAGAAAAAGAAGAGGGGCAACATCTAGGTCGATTCTCCATTGATTCAAGTTTTTTTTGGGGCTTTGATTGAACGTATGTGAAGCATATTCATCTATGGGTTCTTCCACCCATAGAGCCCCCATAGTAATCCCCTAATTGTGGATTGTAGCTAGGGTTGTTCTTACATTGTGGGTAGGGTTTGGGTGTGATTCCAATCTAGTGGATATTACCCAATTATGATTGATTTATCTTTGATTAATGATAATATGATGAATTCATGTGATTTCTATGATGAACCCTAATCTAAAATGATGAATGTGATCTTTGTGGGTTTATGCCATTAGAGGCAAAGTTGAAGGTTCATATGTGATCTTCCAAATTCAATGTTATGGGTTGTAGTTGATCAAAGTTAGGGTCATATAATCATGAATTGAACTAGACTCTATTGTATATGATTGATCTTGACTTGTAAAGTTAAAATTGATCCTTTATGATGAATTAAAACTAGAATCATCTAATAATGAATGAAGTGATCAAATTACCTTGAATTCTAGGTATAAAGAAGAGATTAAGTAAGAAACCTTGAGAGTAGGGTTTGTGATCATGATAGCTAAGGGTTTAGGGTGACGCTAATGTGATTACCTAGTGTTGCTAAGGGTTTGAGAGTAAAATCTAAAAGAGAATAGAAGTCTAATAGGTTGAATTGTGGTGAAAGGATTATACTCACCTAACCTACCTTATGAATGCTTGATAGATGAAAGTGATAGAATCACTTGAGCATGGATGGGTTGTCAAGGATATCCTTACATGAAAGATGAGTGTTAAGAAAGTTTTAACAAGTAAACCTTGGGGTGTATGCTTGACTCCAAATGGATATTGACAATGAGATGGAGTGTCACACAAGATAGGGTCCGGACTCCAAGAAGAAAGGAGAGTCACACCTAGTTGATGTGAGGACTATCCAAGTTAAAGGGGGAACTCTTACGTAGTAGAGTGTGGGTTTTCCCAAAGTTAGGTCTCATGAGATGGGATCCTTCACATAGTTGAGTTAAGGTTCCAAGTAGCAATGTCCATATCCAATGAACTAAGACATACTTGAGAAGCATCTCATATTGTTCAAACAATATTGAACTAAGACATGCTTGAGAAACATCTCGTAATGTTCAAAGAATAATGAACTAAGACTTATATAATGACGTAACTCATAGTGTTCAAGAGTGTAAATGGACTTAGACATGCTTAAGATAGTATCTCATAGGGTCTATATGAAGAGAGAACGCAGACATACTTAAGAGAGTATCCCATAGTGTTCAACGTATAAATAGAGTTAGACATTCTTAAGTAAGTATCTCATAGTACCCTTGCTAGTAATGAACTTAGACATACTTAAGATAGGATCTCATAGGGTTCAAGTTATTAATGAAGTAAGATGTGCTTGAGAGAGTACCTCATAATGTTCTAAAGTTAAAAAGAGGAACTAGGTTCCAAACAATGAAGTGTTAGCACGAGGACCTAAAGGTAGTACTTAGCATGTATAGTATTATGGGTTGCTATGCATACATTGCACAAGTATGACTTAGGGTCATTAAAGAGAAGTATTGAGATAGGATTGTGTCTAGAGTTGCCTTTCCTAGTTTTAGTTGACTAAAGGTGAGAGATTTCCTTATTTATGAGAGTTAAGCTAATAATGAGTCCAAAGTAGGGAAAATATGACTAGGATGCCAAGGCTATACTTAGTGTGAAGGGTAGTATGGGATGCATTTCATGTTTTGCACAAGTGTGTCTTGGGGTTACTTGGAAGTACCCTTATGGCATAGAGAAGCTTAAGAGTTGACCATGTACATAGATTGTAATTAAGATGACATGACGACCTAAGTCTTGAATGTGAAGGTGGACTATGCCCAAGAATGACCAAAGAGATGTACTTAGCTTGGATGGTAGTACGGGATGCTATCCTTGCATTGCACAAGTACATTTGGAGGTGGCTTGTGAAGTAGTCCTCTTGTAATATGAAGGACTTTTGGTTGAAGTATGTAACCATGAAAGTCTAAGTAAAGATTGTGCCATGAACATGATATATCTCCAATGCTTATTAAATATATCTTATGTTGGCTTGTGTTTATATGATGCTCGTGTTGATGATTGTTAAAAGTGGTGCCTCAAAACCTAGAGATTATTTCCACTTTCTTCTATATCAATATACAGCTTAAAAGTAGGATTAAGTTCATATAAGTTTGGCTACAGTGTTTGGCAGAATCTGATTAGTTAGTTGCTATATTTTATGCTTTAGTTATTGGAGATAATGTTAGCTTATTTCACTCCTTTTGTTTAACTTTTTAATTTATGAATTCATGTATTTATATTGCAGTCATTATTTCAATAAACAAGAAAAACTTAACCTTGTTTCTTCTCTTTTCTATTTTAGTAAACATCTGTTATTCTCATGTTAAAAACCTACAAATTTGTATCAGAGCATTGCCATCTTGAGGGATCTGTGAGAAGAGAGTGAACCACATAAACCCTTCTTTGAAATACTATCATAAATAGTTTACAGAAAATGAATTCTAGAACAAGCTTCTTAACTCCACCAGTCTTTAATGGTGAGAATTATCAAGCTTGGGCAATAAGAATGACGGTTCATCTTGAAGAGCTGGATCTCTGAGAAGCAGTAGAAGAGGATTATGAAGTAACTCCTCTCAGTGATAATCCAAAAGTGAATAAGATGAAACATCACAAGGAGAATAAGACAAGGACAGCCAAAGCTAAAGCTTGCCTTTTCTCTGTAGTATCCCCTTCAATTCTTACCAGAATTATGCAAATGAAGTTTGCTATAGAAATTTGGGAGTATCTCAAAAAAGAATACCAAGGAAATGAAAGTTAGTAGAATATGCAATTGATGAATCTGATTTGAGAATTTGAAGTGAAGAGAATGAAAGAATCAGAAACTATAAAAGACTATGCAGACCAACTACTCGACTTGGCCAACAAGGTGAGATTTTTCGGTAAGGATTTCATTGATGAAAGAATTGTTCAAAAGATTCTTGTTACACTTCCTAAGAAATATGAAGCCACAATTTCTTCTTTAGAGAATTCTAAAGATCTGTCAAGCGTTACCTTGGCAGAACTTGTTAACGCTTTGCAGAAATTAGAGCAAAGGATATTAATGAGGAAAGAATATTTTGTTAAAGGTGCTTTTCAAGCTAATTCACTGAACAACGAGTCAAACAAAAGAAGGAAAAAGAACAAGAAGCAGAGGCCAAGCATTAATTACAACAATCAGGGAGGAAGTCAGCCTCCCTGCCCTTATTGCAAAAGGACAAATCACTCTCAATAGAAGTGTTGGTGGAGACCAGACGTCAAGTGCAACAAATTGGTCCATTAGGCCATGTGCAGAGGGTATGCAAGTCACAACCGCAACAAGAAGAAGCTAGGCTACAGTAAATCAATATCAAGAAGAGCAATTGTTTGTAGCAACTTGTTTTGCTAGCAAAAGCTCTTTTGAAAGTTGGTTAATTGATAGTGGATGCACAAATTATATGACCAGCGACCAAGAATTCTTTAAAGATCTAAATAGATCTTTTATTTCCAAAGTGAAAATTGGAAATAGAGAATATCTCGATGCGAGAGGCAGAGGAACTGTTGCAAATGAAAGCCTTACATGTTTGAAACTTATAGTTGATGTTCTTTTTGTTCCTGATCCTGCTCAGAACCTCTTAAGTGTTGGATGACTACGTGAAAATATTTTGAAGAAAAAGCATGTTTCATCAAGGATGCTGATATTAAAGAGATGTTCGTGGTCAAGATGAGAGGAAAAAGTTTTTCCTTGAACTTGTTGAACGAGGAGCAAGCAGTAGTTATCAAGTTGGAATATAACTCAGAACTATGGCACAAAAGACTCAGACATTTTCATCATGATGCTATACTCTTCATAAAAGAAAATCAACTAGTAGAAGGTCTTTCAAGCCTTGAGAAGAACCTGCCTGCTTGTGAAGCTTGTTAGTATGGGAAGCAAACAAGGTTGCCTTTTCAAAATTCATCATGGAGGGCAAAGAAGAAGCTGCAACTTATTCACACAGATATAGGCGGACCTCAGAAAACACCATCTTTAAAGGGTAGTAAGTTATTGCCTTTATTAATGATTGTACCAGATATTGCTGGATTTATTTTTGGAATTATAAATCTGAGGTCGCTGATGTATTCTGGAAATACAACGCTTTTGTGGAAAATCAAAGTGGTTGCAGAATTCAGGTGATATGAACTGATAATGGAACCGAGTATACTTTAGAAAAATTCAATAAGTTTTGTAATAAATCGGGAATTGAGTATCAGCTAACAGCACCCTATACTCCCCAACAAAATAGAGTAGTGGAAAGAAAAAATAGGACGCTAATGGAGATGACAAGGTGTTTGCTCCATGAGAAAGGACTACTAAAGAAATTTTGGGTTAAAGCTACAAATACAACAGTATTTCTTCTAAACAGATTGCCAACTAAGGCCTTGGAAAAGAAGACACCATTTGAGGCTTGGTTTGGTTACAAACCTTTTCTAACAAATCTGAAAATATTTGGTTGTCTTTGTTTTTCTTATGTACCTCAGGTGAAAAGAGATGAGTTGGATAAGAAGGCTGAACCTAGAATTTTCATAGGATACAATAGTCTCTCAAAAGCTTATAAGATCTATCAACCTTAAAATGACAAAATCATTGTTAGCAGGGATGTCAAGTTCGTGGAAAATGACACCTGGAGCTGGCAAGATGATTAAAAG